>JAPYYZ010005538.1:0-18227 GCA_030522705.1 Eretmocerus eremicus | reverse complement strand
CCCATTGTGCATTTATGTACAATTAGAAGTTACCTTTGTAAATTTGGAAGAGGTCAAAGAATGCATGCAACACCGACTTGGCATGAGCTACTAGACCCTTATAAAAACCTTCGGTCTTCTCCAATGCAGCCAACTTTTGGACCAGGGTATCATTGCACAGAATTGCTCTAGATAAACCCAAGGCATCAGCAGCATTGCTACCCATATTCTCAACGAATCTATGTTTCACCTATATTAAAAATGTCATATTGAAACACGTCCTTCAATGAAAACAGAAATTATTGTGAACATTTTCCATACCTTCTTTAGAATAATGTCTAATGTGCGTCCTTGTTCTGTATCTGCATGAAGTTTGTTATAGACAATGTTAACTTTTGAGCCAGCAGCTTGAATCATCTTTGCTACTTCAACTTTTGTCTTGCCTTTTAAATTTTCACCGTTCACTCCAACCAATTCATCACCGGCCTCTAGTGTGCCATCTTGTGCAGCTGGTGTGTTGTCAAAAACTTGAACAATGTACAGACAAGGACAGAAAGGGGCTCCACCTCCGATGCTGATTCCAATGAGATTACTAGTGTCTTTTTCTATGATCACATTCCCAGATGTTATGGTCATACCCCTGATTAAGAGATGGAAACAAAATGAGTGATTGATCTTGCAAAATTTCAGAATAGTCCCTGCTACTTCTTAAATAAGTAGTACATGCTACCATTGAATATGTTATTTCTTAAAATGTTTCCCATCACTACAGTCTCCAACATTGTTACAAGTTATTGAATCCTCAATAAAATGTTCATCAGAATTCTACAATTAGCACAGAACAGATCCCAAAAACACCATCAACACAGATTCCAGTGTTATACAAGAATGTTATGATTATGAAATATGTAGAGCTATATGACTGATTATAACAAGTTTTATTCAACCTTACCTTTGGCATGCGGAAATCTTAGTTATTTTTAGTAGTGAATGAAATAAAAATTATCAGTAGTTAGCAATGGTCAGTGGTGAGCAATGCTTGTGAGAGATGAATGAATTTGTTAATTGCAATATTTACATAGCTCATGCAAAATGAAACTTACATTTGTTCAAGATGTTGTTGAGATAAAAATGTAGACTGGTCTTGAGCAACCAGTTCTACATCTGGGCTATTTATCCAGAGCAGCCAGTGAGAGAAAATAATTCAAAGAAGGCCAGAAACAACCTTATCTTTTTGATAAACATAAAAGTAATAATGCATACATGCGATCCTCCATCATATTGACTTGTTGTGACTCAACATCTGCCATAGGCACGGTGTCAATAGAATCAGAAATATTTATCAATGCATCCCCATCAGGATATTGAGATATCTGTGTTGGATTGCTGAACAACAGATTCTTATGCATGAAACTGTTCCACCGAGCCATGGCGTTGTCATGTGCAGAGTGCAAAAAAAGACACAAACTCAGCGAGTAAAGACAACAAATAGTTTCTAAGAATCAATAATTGAATGAGACAAACATTTTATCCTCCTCATAGAGGAAGTCGTCTTCAAATTCCATCTTATTGCTGCTTCTTGCTTGGTTCTGCAAATAGTCATTGATTCAATGTATGCTGATTTTCAGAACTGAACATAATGAGTCACACTCACAGTTACTGTAATTACTTACAGATGTTTGCAGTGCTAGTATGATCTCTCATGTGAAAATTTCAATAAAAAAGTGGCATCCCTCCATATCTAGCCTCAAATATCTCATGAGATAATGAAAAGACAGATATTCAGGTTGCAGAACTTCATGAAGCCCCACTTTTCCAACACGATTAGAATCTTGACACGCGGCAATCGTAGTAAGTATACGACCCGATTTGATGCTCTTTCGTATCACAATTCACGCACCCACGGAACACAAACACAAAACTATCACTAAACAATAGCAGCTGTCACTGGCGTGTCAGTGAACCTTATCACTTTCCCAAGAAGCTAGCAGTAGACAGAGAGCGAGACACCTATATAGGTATATAATCCTGGGTCACCTCTTGTTCGGCCAAGCGTTGGACTCGGTCGCATATTTACACTCATTTTTTTTCGCACAAGCACGATATAGAAAAAATTGAGCTGATGCGGGAATTGAGGCCTCCTGTTTTTGCTATTTATTCGTTTTCATATTTATTTACTGAATTCTGCTCATAGAAAAATAAAAAAACAGATTAAAGACTCGTTTCCAATCAGGCGACAAGGGCTTGGCAGACGGTGGTACGGCCACGTCAATTTCCGAAGCCGGAGCTAGCCGGAGCATCAGAAACACATCAGAACTGTGACAACAACGAGGGATTGCTTGGCTTCTCTCAGATAATTCTTGCCGTTTTCAACAGAAATCATTCTCAACCAAGAAGAAGCTATCTCTTGGTCATCTCTCATGATAATAGTTCAATACTCAACTCATTTTTGTAATCAAAAGTGAATGGAAATCTTAATCTAACCAAGAAGTCTTTGTTCATGTAGTGTAGTGGATCCTTCTTTGGTTTAGGATTGAGTGATCAGTGCAGAAAAAAACATGTCAGATGTGTCAGATTGGTTCAAAAGCCTTCCAATATTTACAAGATATTGGTTGGCTCTGACCATAATCTTTTCACTCTTGGGGAGATTTCGTATAGTGGGCATCGCTAATTTAACTCTACAATATGAGCCATTCATCCGCAACTTCGAGATATGGAGAGCACTCACAAGTGTTTTCTTCTATCCAACCAGTTTTCACCTGCTGATGAACTTATATTTCTTATACAACTATTCTCTAAGACTAGAGAGCATAGACTTTGCTGGCAGACCTGCCGACTATCTCTATCTGTTGATCTTCAACTGGATATGCTGTGTTGTGGCTGGTTTGATGCTCAATTTTGCTCTACTGATGAATGCCATGATCCTGAGTGTCATTTATGTTTGGTGCCAATTGAATAAGGATGCCATTGTTAATTTTTGGTTTGGTAAGAAAAAATTTACCTTCATATATAAATAATGAATCAAAAATGCTTCAACCTGTGACAGATATTTACAGCAATTTAATTGCTTTACAACAGGTTTCCAGTTCAAAGCAATGTATCTCCCATGGGTTTTATTTGGAGTGAATTTCATCATAAATCATGATGGGTTGGAAGAACTTGTGGGAATCCTGAGTGGTCATTTGTACTTCTTCTTGAAATTCAAATATCCACAAGAATTTGGTGGCCCAAGTTTACTCAGCACTCCAGCTATCTTTGAATATTACTTTCCTCAGAGGAGTAATAATATCAGGGGATTTGGAACTGCACCAACGCAAGCATCAGGAAATGCTCCACGAGGTCACAGCTGGGGACGTGGTCATGTTCTTGGTGAATAATTTGGATCACAAAATCACAAAGTGAAATGCATGTTCATGAGTGGAATGGACAAATCTAAGTGTGCATTTACTTGGGTGTAAATTCTTGTTTTTGGATTTTTTCAAATGCATACCCAGTGATGCACAATGTTTTGAAAATTATTCATTGAGGTTTGTTTAAAAAACTCACAACTGGTCATGGTCTCCAATGAAGGTGGTTAGAATTTGTGTGCAAATTGAAAATGTTAACTGAAAATTCTCTGTATTATTAATTTAATACGTCGTCAGATTGAATATTCATATTTTGTAAAAATGTAACATAATTGAATTCGTTCTCGAATCTTCTTTGAGAATCTGTACAGCGTTCTATTAGAGGTATGATTTTTCTGTAAGATTTGTACAATATACAAAACTGTATCGAAAAATTGGGAATAAGCGTGAGTTGACTGATTGCTTATCATCCAAGGATCATTTGATTAGCCGGTCAAAAAATTAGACGAAAATAGCGGAACAATCGGATTTGTTGAGGATGCACCTTATTCGGTGACTAAGCAGATCGTGAACGAGCTCCGATAAAGAATTTTGATGTGCAAGCCACGGGAGTCTCTGGTACATTTTTACGTCTCAAATTGTGACTTCTAAGACGCATCCCGACGAACTTGAGAGTGAGTCGTCCTTTTTTTTTCATAAAGAAAAACTGTGTCCTTCTAGATCAAATACCAAAAAAAAGGTGCCAAAATCACAACGTGTCTAGTACGCGTCAAGTACGAAGTAAGAACCTAATTTTTCTCTTTAAAAAATACTGCAATGATGATAGTCAAAGAAACTCGACTTGTTAATCGACGATAGTTGAAGACCAACAATCGTATCACTCGAATCTAAAAGTCCAGATAATTCTTGGAGATACCGATACTCAAGAGTCAAGCGATCTGGGTCGTGTTTCACTAATCATCGATCAGACCTGAAAGAAGGCAAAGAACAATTTAGGACCGACCGTCTTTATTTAGCAATAACACTTTTTCTGTCTTACAGAGTGGTGCCCAGCCCATAGTCTGTACCTATCAGACGGATGCTGGACCCGCCGCTAATTTAAACTTAGATTGTTTTTAAAATTAATCCAGATGAACATGGCTTCTGATTAGAATTAATTCGAAGGACTCAATTTTGAATTCGTGGAAAAATGTCTTTGAAGTCAGAATCTGGGACTAGAAGATGGGTCAGAGGCCAGAAGGACCGTGGCTACACGCATACCATAATTAGATCGTCGCGAGACTTCGAGAAGAGACAGACGCCGCGGTTATATCACATCTGCGGCCCGCGAGAGTCTCGGTGCGACCAAGCGCGACTTTCGCCTCGTTGCGCCTCGTGGCTCGTGCGGCTTGCGCCATTTCGTTTCTCGAGTGATTTTCCGCACGTTATCCACCCCACGCGGGGCTGATCTCGGTCCCGAAGTCATCACAAGCAGCGTCATCGCCGGGAGCAGCGGTGCAAGAAGACGCCGGAATAAAAGATAAAAAAAGAAGGCTGCACGTGTGCGGTGTAGTCCTACAAAATTGCTCTCTGGACCTCCTCATGCTGCCTCGCCTCCTGCCGTTTTGATGTTTTCTCACGTCGGCACCCGGCAGCATGGACAATTCGTACAAGGTGAGTTTGGTTGTTTTTCAGTGTCGTTCAACAATTTTTAGACTCCCCTCTATCCCATCAGAACTACGTTTTTATGCTGAACAAACTGCAAACCATAGCGGTGCTGCTTCGCAGTCATGTGATCATTTTTGAGGTTAAAAGTGCAACATTTTTTATTATCCGAAAGCTCTCGCCGATCTCTGCCCGTGCTGATTGTTCTCCTCTTACTCTAGAACTTGGATTGAGTGTCTTCCAAATGTATTAATAGTAAAGTGACCTGTCAAACCGATCCTCGGGACATGGATAGTAAGGCCTTGATTGAGGTTAAACATGAGGTCTTGTCCTGATGTAATGACTTTGCAACGTGACGAAAAACGTGGTGGAGTAGCTCCGATATATGTAATGTCAATTTTGATGCATCGCATTTGATCATTATGACTGCTAGACTTGATGAGTTTATGGATGTGATAGATTGCTCACCATCATAATTATTTATTGTTGCAGAACGAGCTTGAGTTTTTAGATTTTTCCAATTTGGACAATCATGATAGAGATGAACTGACGGCTCTTCTGAAATCCAATGCTGTTGCCCAGGAACTACATCTACCATGGGACCGTGGAGAAAACGAATACAATGGGCTTGTTGAACAGCCACCAATTCAATTAGAGCCTAAAATGTGGCCTCATTATGGTAAACACCATCACTTCATGGTTTGCGCATCAGAAAAATGCACTCTGCTAATCATTTCTATAATTTTTCTAGAAATGGAAGGGAACATGATGAAGTATGAAACCCAAGCTAATGCCTCATCTTCGGTCCTTGTCAGTGTACCATCTGCAATACAGTACGGTCAACAGCTGATGGCAGCACCTATGTATCATGATTGGGGTCAAAATATTCAAAATATGTACATCAACAATCTACCAAGTGATCATAATGTTCAACCTTACATGCAAGGAATGGCAGCTTATCCCACACACATGTATTCAACGGGCAATGAAAGTCAAGATCTTTCCTCCATGAGAGATGGTGGCAGACGTGGTCGTGGCCGCGGTAGTAAAAATTATAACCGAAACGTGAATCACAATGAAATCCAAACAAACTACCTTGGAGACCATAATCAATATTCACTTGGTCATGTGCAGTATCAACCGTATTTATGTATTCCGGATCCAAATGTCACTCCACAGCAACATCCTGCTGCTGGTCAACCAATTTATTTTCCCACCACAGCTATGTACCATTCTCCTACATTGGCACAACAAACTCATCGTGTTGAGTAAGTTGAACACCGACATATGAGAAATAACGTACTGCAATAGTAGCGTATTTGTAATTTGCTATCTTTACTCTAGTTACATGCAGCCGTATCATCAATCTTCATCAAACACAAAATACAACCGTCAGTCTCAAAGCCTATTACCACAAACTAATGGAGAATCCACTAAAAGCACAAATCACAAACTATACGACCAATCGCCCGAGAATCTATATGAAAGAAAAATACAAAATGTAAATATTCCAAAGCCTTCCATTCATCAAACGCTCGATGATGATACAAGTTCGTCCCAAACTAATATAGTCACAACAGTCATTGTAAATAATAGTAATGTAGACTCATCTGTTAATGATGTCGAAGAAAACCCGACTGCCATCAATAACCCTAACAACAAGAAGTTTGATTTTAAAATTGAACAACATATTGTTTCAACTAGGAATGATAGCTATAAGTGTGCTGAGAAGAATGATATTCCTTGTGTTAATATTAAAAGTAGTATAGAAGTTAAGCAGAATGGTAATGAGAGCAAAGAGTGTGATGAATCAGCTTATCAAGCCAAGACTTCAACCATAAGTGCAACTTCAAAGTTTGCTGTTCAAACAGTGGAAAGAGAAGTTGAAAATGAAGATGTAACACAAGCCTCAACCAATGAGAACCTTACAGTGTCAGATGAAGTGCCTCTCAGTACTTCTCCTCCCGTCAGTTCAGCTAATAAATCATGGGCTAGTATTTTGAAGAAGCCTTCGGATCCTCATACTGAGGGTGCATGTAAGCCAACAGCTTTTGTTGCACCCAGTATTGTCACTACTAACGTAGACAATGATGAATTGTCATCGCCAGAGAAGACTCATCCATCATCTAGGAATTTGCAGAATATTTCAGACAATACAAAAAGTTCAGATTTTAAGCCATTACACACAGAAATACCTCAAACTCATTGTGACGATCCAATCAGCTACAGAATGGGAGGTAAGTGTTTCTTTCAAAATACAGACATGAATGTTTTTGAGCAAAAGCTCACAAAGACTTTTTTTTCAGAATTTTTACTTGGTTATCAAATGGACAAACAGACTGTAAGCTTATTGCCTCGTGGACTGACGAATCGTAGTAACTATTGTTACATTAACAGTATCTTGCAAGCCTTACTTGCTTGCCCACCTTTTTACAATCTTTTGATGGCATTACCATACTCGAAGAATCTGTCGAGACGATCTTCCAGTCCTCTCGTTGACAATATGTGAGTTGAAATACGGACCATCTAGGAAATATTTGTCAAACTCGCGAGTTCTTAATTTGAAAATTTTCAGGATCAAATTCGTTCGAGAATTCGTTCCTCTCCCTGAAGGAGCGCGTCTAGCAAGGAAAGATAGACCTCAAAAACGTAACGAGGACTCTGTGGTAGATATTCAGAGTGGAGTTCCATTTGAACCGTCTTACATTTATACCATTTTGAAGAATTCTGCATCTGGTATTTTTTCTGTTGAGGGGCGTCAAGAAGACGCCGAAGAATTCCTATCGTGCCTGTTGAATGGAATCAGTGATGAAATGTTAGAGGTGACTATCATCGTGAAATTCACAAACACAAAGTCGACTTTTCATTCATTTTGACTTATTTTGAAATATTTCTGTGATTTTGCAGTTGATGAAGCTAGCTAACAGTAATGATCAGAAGTCGGTTGAAACTGTAGAAACCACGGTCAATTATAACCAAGATGAAGAAGAATGGAAGGTATGTAATCTTTAGTCATCATCTAATACACAATTGGTGAACTGTACAACAGTGTCTCATTTTTTCCTTGAAGATCATGGGCCCTAAGAATAAAGGCTCAATTACGCGCAGCACAGATTTTGGTCGGACTCCAATATCTGATATTTTCCGAGGTCAACTTAGATCTAGAGTTGTGCGTGCTTCGGAACAAGCAACTGACTATGTCCAGCCATTTTTCACCCTACAGTTGGATATTGAGGTATTATTGTCTTATCAAACGTTCGTATGATTTTCGTATCGACGTGTGACTAACGAACTTATTTCTTCAACCAACAGAAAGCAGAATCTGTGAAGAGTGCTCTTGATTTACTCGTTGGAAAGGACCAACTTGAAGGAATGACTTGCAGTAAAACAAAGCAACAAATTGAAGCTTGGAAACAAGTTACATTGGAAGAATTGCCCGTAATTCTCATTTTACATTTGAAGTGGTTCGACTACAATTTGGATGGCTGCTCTAAAATTGTCAAAAGCGTTGAATTTCCTATTGATCTCAAAATTGACAACAGTGGGTTCTTATTGTTCAGCATGAATTGATTGGAATTTGTCACGTTTTAATGAATGGTATTTAATTACAGAATTGATGTCGAATAATGCCAGACCAAAGCTCGGCCAGAAACAAAGGCAATACAAATTGTTTGCAGTTACTTATCACGATGGGAAAGAGGCAACCAAAGGTCATTATGTAACCGATGCTTTTCATGTTGGGTATGGTGGCTGGGTCCGCTATGATGACAGTTCTTTAAAAGGGGTCTCTGAAGGAAATGTACTGAATCCTCAACCACCCAGAGTACCATATTTGCTTTATTATAGGAGATGTGATACTATAGGAAGTAATCAATCAAATAGTGTAAAAACGCGGTAGATGGATCATCACCAAAAGGAGTCCTACTAAAGTTTAATTGATCGTTTTAAAGTGAAAACAAGCATTTTTATATTCGCTAAATTTAATTCGAGGTTTGTATCTAAATAACTTACAAAGTGAATTAAGCGTTAACAGATCGAAAATTATATTATTGTAGAATAAACGTTGCAGTTTTTAATGTATCATATTCATATCGTTATATATATATATAGTGGATACGATCGTTATGAATTTTGATGTAATCAATCTTTGGTATGTGGAATAAAGATGAATAAGAGATTACGAACAAATGGAATGTACTCAAAGATTATCATCAAAGGAGACATTGTTTCTCAATGTGTACATGTTAATGAAAAATGTACATAAGCAAATGTAGTTAGTAGTATCACATACATTTCTATTTACTCCTTCCTTGATGAAGTCTTTACAATATTCGCATATGTTTATAAGCTCTTATGCAAATGATAAAATGCAAACAAGTATTTAATTTATTTACAATTTCTCTCCATATTCTTATTAACCGAAATTCTACTGTAGATAATACTGAGATTGGGATTGATCACCATTCTAGTGACAATTGTTCAAATCTAGGATTATATTTACAAATAACTCCATAATAAGTGCTATATTACAATTCTTAAATCCATTATCAATTTAAACTTCTATAGTTCAGTCATATCTTCATTTTTGTCTTCCTGCATACTTTGAGCAAACTGATTCAAGTTCTGAAGTATACCTCTAGTTCCAACAATATAATCTTGTATGTTCAATTCATGGTTCAAATGGTTGAAAATATCGAAGTATTGCACAAATTGATCAACATTTTTATTATACATTATTTACAAACCCTAAGAACCTCTGACGATTACGAGACCCGACGATTGAATCCTTCAATTCGTCGGATGTTATAGAGTATGAGGAGTACAACTCCGTGAAAAAAAAAATTGGAAAACTCCATTCCATTCAAGATCATTTAAAAGGTCCCACCTCACAATGTAGGCAGTAAGATATTCCTCATTTAGCGTGATGCGTAACGAAAAATCGGATTTCAGATTCCGGAAATCAAAATGACACGAATCAAGAAGGAGGAGGAGATCATATGTTGAAATGTTCCAAAAAGAGATCTCATTCCAGAAACGCTGTACAAGGTAACTATGTTACAAGACTTTTCTGAAAAAAGTTCGATCAATTAATGTGCTTGAGAAGAGAGGGCTTCAAGATTCCCCATGAATTTCCGACTTTATTACAACAGATTTTTCCGGAATTTCCGACTACTATTTCGCCCACTCGCGCAACTCGAAACATCATCTACAATATATATCATCATCAAACTGTTTCATTGGTGCAGACGCACAATCAAGATTTAAAATAACTAAAGGCACTCTATTTTGTCAGAAGAAAGATGTTCAAAATGCGAGTACCTAGAGAATGGTAATATTTTTTCAGAGGGAAAATTAAGCCGACTCTTACAGACGGGTTCATTTTTCACTCAAATTTGGTATTCAACTATAAGATTGCATCTCCGTAAAGCGTAATCAAACGAAGCTTCAAGCCCTGAAAATTTCCGAGCTCGGAGAAAATAGAGCCAAAAATGTCGATGATTTCTCAATAATTTCCCAACTACGTCAAATTTCCGATAAATTTAAGATTTGTAGGAGTTCTACTCCTGATGACATCTTGTGATGATCACCTCTCTCTTTGAACGACTTTTTAAGATACAACCTTTTCATCAAGTGAATGTTCTGTTTAAGTCTCACTCCTATGAGATCCAATATGCAAATGTGTTGGGGTGCTACTTTTTTCCAGTGTAGATGACCCCTAATATTTTAATATATTACATAAATATGCCTTTATACCAGACTACATGTTACATGTCTGCACTAATTCCAAATTTAATTACATGGCTTCTCAAATTTTTAATACGAGTTTGATTGGTAGGGATGGATCAATTTTAATTATAAATAAATAATAGTTTCTATAAAACCTAGTAAGACTTATGCAACCTTAGGCTTTTTGCATATTTTTGAGGATTGATAAAAAAAGGCTTTCTGAGAGAACAGAATCCTATCACCACATTTAGACATGATAAGTAAATTTTCCAGAAAAATCAATTCGTCAGTGGATCACAGTGAATCAATTTCTCAGTCACATAACTATTGTCAGACAAAATATAAATAAAATTGTTATCCAAATTGATTCTAAACTTATAGGCTTTGGTAAAAGTACCCAAGAAACAAAACTACCAAGTTATAGTTTAAATCTTTCAAAAAATTCCTCTAACCTTGGCAAGTCTCTTTTATAAATGTAAGGAATGCACAAAATACTCAAAAGTAAAGAGAAGAAAAAAAAATTTGTCAGGAGATGCTAAAAATGTGGTAGACAAACTTTCCCAGCAAACAGTTCTGAGATCACAGTGATCCACAAGGCTAAAACAAATAGTATGTATGAAATTCCTACTTGATGAGAGTTGGGCAATTGATATGGTTGACCACCAATTTCATCGATGTGGAATCCAATTGGAAAAATGACAGCAGCCAAGCAGAAGAGAACCACTGAAAGAATATAGTTGCGAATTGAAGAATTGCACATGAAATATTAATGAGAAACATTGAGCATTGCATCCTTACTTGCAGTAAATCCAACCCAGCGTGCATATGGAATCACATTGCGATCCCAGTGCGAGCTTATCAAGAGAATTACAGTTGTGGTTATCAGGATGCAACCCACCAAAATGCATATTAAAGCCATCCACCATTCTGGCTTCAGATCAGGTTTGAAGCAAATCTGTGGCCTATTATACAATGTCATACACGACCACATCAAACCCAATCTTGTGTCTCCTGAAACACAGCAAGTTCAAGTATGAGATATAATTAGGCATGAATACTAGTCAAACATGTCGAGATAGGTTTCTAAGAGTATGAGAATTTTCATTCAGATAAGTGTAAGTGGACTTTGACAAGAATCTTATTATACAAAGGGAAGAATTTTAAGCAAAGGTAGGGCAAGTTAGGAAAGCAGTTCAAGGGGAAGGGACATCTGAGGAATCTTAAATAATTTGCAGATCCTTGTACTTTTAGGGCTATCTCAATGAATTTCAAGAAATTAAGAGTGAATTTACCTCCAACATCGGTTATAATCCAATCAGGCATTGCAAGACTGACTATTGCAAACATATCAGCCGCAAGGAAGAGAGTCCCAGAAATGATGGTGAGTTTATCCATTGCTTTATAGGTACAGCTGACCTCTTCGAGTTCTTAGACTATATCTCTCTGTGCTAAAAGACAGTTGTGACTTTTGCCATTCTGCATAAGTTATATTCACACTTGGTCTATACGTAGGGTTATGAAGGTTATGCAGATTGATTTCATTCCCAGGGAAACTTTTTCAGAAGAAATTTTGTGAGACTGTGAGATCTTGCCTACGATCCATGTATTCAAACACTGTCTCTGACATTCAATAGCTCTGCTGAGTCAAATAAAGAGCTGCTTCATGATTAAGAATGATGAGTCCTAAAATCTACTGGAAACAGTGGAAACACACACACTATTGTCGAAAAATAGATCGGCCAGGATGGCTATTTCCCAAGTGCAGGTCCAGAATGTTCAGAAGTATACAAAATGCAAATTAGCAGACCACGGACACGGTCGTTTACGAGGATGATAGTTTAAGGGTCTTCTCACAATGAACGCGTTCGCATAATGCGGAATGAATGTCTACGACGAGTGTGGAAGTCACCTAAGGATTTCAAATCGAATTATTTTAAGAAATTCAAAGAGCAAACTATCAAATAAGATCAAGTCAGAATAATTGATTCAGCTCACTGTAACTGATTTTTCTTCAAGTTCGAGGTCATTATGGGCAAGAATTTTGTAACAAAATTTGGTATGAGCCATTCTCAAGTTTCATTTAAAAATCTATGTAGTACATACATTCAAACTTCTTCATGCATGATCAAAAATACACATATTGCACGTAAAAGAATCACTATATTTAATGACGAATCAGTCATTATGGTAGAGTTTAGAGTTGAACTGTGGAGAGTAGAGAGGTAGTCTTCGCTGTTCAAGATTCAATCCTTCTCTAGATGCATGATATCGCCTTTCAATCACTTTATCAAAGAATCTGCTCAGTTTAACTGAAGAGCTTGTGCCAGCTGCAAGTGATCTTGATAGTTGACAATTCTGGAAATGATTTTCATGATTAACTCATGACAGCTGAGAATTGATATGGGAATAATGTCACTCTCAAACTCACTAGGAATATTTCATCAGCACCACACTCTTCTGCGATTGTTGAGGATCGCCTGTGAATGCTTGATCTAACTTCAACAATTAGGTCTGACTTTGTTCCAACAACTAGTATTGGAATCTGCAAAATAATTTATAAGCCGTGTGTAAATTATTATCCCAGGATAGTCCTATGATTCAGTATGAGGAGCAAACCTGTGTTGATCCTACAAACTTTTCTGGGTCAAAGTCATCAAAAGACTTTGATTTAGAGTTGTGATTATCCCTACTCAAAACTTCTTCTAACCACTTTTGTAAATTTTGTTGTGACTTTCTATTCGTGAGATCATGCACCAATATAATTCCTGAAATAAAATAATTTTTCATATACACAAGACAAACATGACACTTCAAAGTATACAACAATGATTATTCACAAATAAAATTCCCCTAACCATTTGTTGGATTGTAAAAGACAGATCTAGTGTTTTTGTGATTCTGGCTGCCCCCAATATCCCATAATTCAATAAAGTATCTTCGTTGATTTGGCGTACCCTCTTTGTATTCATGTAACTTTACTTCAACTGAACATCCAATGGTCCATGATGGATTACTTATTGGTTGTTGATGACAAATCAAGTGGGTCAATGAGGACTTTCCGACACCTGCAAAGGACAAAGCATTGACAGCATCTGAGAAATGTGAATACATGAATGCAGTAGCAAATTTAATATGTGAGATCAAAATGTAAAACATCTGAATCAAATATTGGTTGCAGAGATGATTCATTTCTCATTTGACTCTTGTAATTACGGCGTGAATGCGAGGAAATCCTCACATTCACGCCGGAATTGTGTCGATGTTTGGAGCAGATTCTTAGGTAGGATCTATGCTCGAAGAAATCGTCCAGAATGAGTCTTGATCTTACCGGAATCCCCAACAACAATAATTTTCACTTTATCGATTGATGCCATTGATTATTTGAAACGAAGAGATGAATCTACTGATTTTATTTCACCAAAATTTGTATTTGTTTATCACATCTGCACATCTGATCTGCACTAGCAGACTACTTTCGCTCCGTAAACTGCCGGGCGTGCAGGACTGTAAATATAACCTCAATCCATCCTGACCCGTCCCTCACAATTCGATACGATCATGAGCGGCTGCTGCATCGGTTCGGTCGTTTGTTCAAAATTTCGATTGTTTTTCTCATGAAGTAGCAAATCTTATCACTCGGGATCATCCATGATACGAGTGAGGAGATGAAGACCGATCAATGAAATTTGAGTATGCCTCAAAATGACTTTGACATGATAAGTTTGCTACAGGACCCCATCTCCCAATAAATAAAGGTTTTGGGATTTTCGTTATCTTGTCCCCAAGTTGTTTTGGATCGAATCTGTTTTAAGAAGGAATGTTTACCTATCTTGCAGTTACAAAATGAATTCTGAGGAAAAATTGGTGAGAGAAGTCCCCAGCAGTTTGAAACAACTGGCTCGTCTTGTAGTCAGAGGCTTTTATACAATTGAGGATTCATTAATAATTGATATGCTGGTTCGCAATCCTTGTGAGTATGATATTATTTGAATTAAGTTTTCAATTTGGTACATTTTGTGACGAATCTTTGTGCAGGCATGAAAGAGGATGATATCTGTGATTTACTGAAATTTGATAGAAAAATGTTGAGAGCTCGCATCACAACCCTGAAAAATGACAAATTCATCCAAGTCAGACTGAAAATGGAAACAGGGTTGGATGGAAAAGCTCAAAAAGTCAACTACTACTTTATCAATTACAAGGTAATTTGGTGAACATTCTTAATGTGGCATGGAAATCTTCAGAAATTTACAATCTGTGACTGGGATTTCAGACTTTTGTAAATGTAGTGAAGTACAAACTGGATTTAATGAGGAAGAGAATGGAGACTGAGGAACGAGATGCAACAAGTAGAGCTAGTTTCAAATGTACAAGTTGTTCCAAGACTTTCACAGATTTGGAAGTGAGTTAAAATTGTGATATTAACGAATCATCGGCCTTGTATGATATGTTTGAATTTTGTCAAAAGGCAGATCAACTGTTTGACATGACCACAGGAGAATTCCGATGCACATACTGTAGGGAAATTGTTGAAGAGGATCAGTCTGCTCTTCCAAAAAAAGATTCCAGGTTACTTTTAGCTAAGTTCAATGAGCAATTAGAGCCCTTGTACATTCTCCTGCGAGAAGTTGAAGGAATTAAGTTAGCACCAGAAGTTCTTGAGCCTGAACCTGTAGATATTAACACAATAAGAGGGTAAATGATTTGCTCAGCTCATGCATTTTTCATCTTTGCTTTTACAAATGGCTGTAATTAATTTTAAAATCTTACAGACTTGATGTACGGAAACCTAACCATATGCGTGGACCGAATGAACTATGGTCTGGTGAAGCTACCAGAACATCAGGATTTGCTGTAGAAGACACAAGGGTAGATGTATTCATAGGGGATCAAATTCAAAATGATGATTCCAACAAAAGAAAAGAAAGACCAATATGGTTGATGGCTAGCACCGTCATATCTGACACATCTCAGGTACTGCTTTTGTACACCTAGCTTCTTAAAACTGGGAAATGTCTATCTTGCATCTGAATGTTATCATTTCCAGAATGAATTGGGAGTTTCCCAAGATAGCGAGTTGGAGGATGCAGCTGCAGCAGCTGCAAATTCCAATGCAGCAAGTAATAAACAAGGAGAGGACATTATGTCTGTGTTATTAGCTCATGAAAAGAAGGGTGGTGTAAATGCAACAGCTGTAAAGGCTGTCTTACCAAATGATTCGAGTGAGAGTAGCGACGAGGAAGAAGACATGCAGGCTGTTGATACAGGTTTGTTATAAAATTGGATAAAATTTTACAACCATAACGAGAGTGAAATGTAATCATTGTCCAATAGTAATGTCTATTTATTTCTCCATCGCGCGTCTTATTTTCAGGTGAAGTAGAAGCAATGGAATCTGACGAGGATGATCAGGTGCCGACCGTCAATGTGAATGGCAAGAGTGTCGCAATAACTAATGTTAATGATGCGCTGATCGCGGAAATGACAGCTTTCGAAAAAGAGGCGTATATACAAATTTATCAAGACTATTATTCTGCCATGTATGACTGAGCCAATCATTTGTGATGGATTCAGTTCCGTTTGGATGATTGTTATTTCAGAGTCTGTGAATTGATTATATTTTTATGGAAGGATTCCTTTGTCAGAGATGAAAAATACTTGTAAATATTACCTTATTGTAACATTATTTTATTCAAATATTGTTATGATCAAGTTACAACAGCAATGATAATAAAATTATGACTTATCACATTACTAAATTCTCGCACTTTATTATTTTTAATAAACAGTATAGATAGGTATATTTCAACATTGCTTAGTCAATATTTACGTCTAATGCACAGCAAAAACTCAACAATATCAGGAATCAATAGACTTTATTAGATGTGATTAACGTTTCAATTCACTTATCGGTTACGAACGAATAACGATTAAAGCTAAGAGAATAAGATACGCATGTCACTTCTGGTGGGAGGGAAAAATTTTAGAATTCGATAAATTGAATTTGTAACTACTAACGCTTAATTAACTCGATTGAAAGATAATTTTTTTGCTCACCCCAGCGCGGTTTCCCCGTCGACCACCACAATCGAAGGGGAATCCTCGGGGTTGACGTCAACTTTCGCAATTTCAACGTCTTTTTTCCTCGTGTTTTTTTCCTTCTCCTCTCGAGACACTCTTTCAAGGGCCTCGTTCGCCGACGATGTTACTTCGCGTTTGACGAAGGCGCCGAATGTTTGTTCGTTCCTCGACCGCGAAAAGGACATTCGTTCGATTCGCAAGGAAGCGAGCTCAAGCTATACGCAGCTCCAGGAGACGTCGAAAACGATTGTCGCCGACGTATCCCGGATCTGGGAACGAACCGGTTTTCTCGCGAGCTCGCTCGATGTTGCACATCCGTTGGATCTGTTTTATCGATCGGCAGGCGCCGATTAATGGATGCAGGAGGGTATAGCGATTTTGCTAATCGTCGTCGCCGTCGTTCATGCGGAGCCTGGCAAAGTCCTCGAATACGATGTTGTCGTCGTCGTCGTTGGCGTAGTTGTCGTATCGGCCCCGGTCGACGCTCTGCTTTCTCTTCATGTCGTCCCTGCCCCGCGAGTCCCTTCCGCCACCCCTCGACGATGACTCCCTTGCGGCCTCCTTGTCGCCACCGCCGGTACCTGCAATTCAGTCAGTATAGTAGAGGTTGCGCCAGGTCGTTTTCGAACTTCCATGTTCAGTTTGAAAGAGGGCCTGAAGTGACAAACTGCGCTTCCGTCAAGGGGAGGGGGGGGGGGGTTCATTCATCATTGCTACTTGTGAGATTTCATTTGTTAGAGGGGGTTCACAAAAATTGCTACTTGTGAGATTTCATTTGTTAGAGGGGGTTCACAAAAAATTGTAGGAAAGACTGATGGCGCGAGGAATCTCGGACTCGCGAGAGAAACAGAACCTTTTGGAGACAGCAAGCGAGGGTTCGATTCGCGAAAGTTTTTGTTGACAGAGATATTCAGAGCTTCATCATAGCGCAATAATGATTTCGCTTTCAAATACCCTCGATCGTTTGACCAGAATTTTTCCCAAAAATCTAAGAGTAAGGTCCTAAACAGTTTCACACGTATTTTAGAGAAGGGGACCAGATCGATAAATATATTGTCAAGAATTTTTTGCCGATTTTTCGTGTAACGTGTATGTTACAAGAAGAGAGTTGGGGTTGGGGGTCATGGATTTATGGCTGAACCTTTGGAAATAGGTCCTTCTTGCACCTTCTAGCACCAAAAGATGGTATCCAAAGAATCTAACGCTCAATCGTTTTTTAGTTGTTCTTTAGAATGTCACTATTGCCCTTATAGGCCCATGTTGAAAAGTAATGTCTATAGATATCCTAACAGTGCTAATGTCATGGGCTGTAACTTAAAAATGCTTGAGCGTTAGACTCTGCGGCTTTAGATACCATCTTTTGGTCTCAGAAGGAGACTATTCCCAAAGTTTCATCCAAATTCGTGACTCGGAGCTGTGACCCTCTGCTTGTTAAAATTTGTAGATCAC
>JAPYYZ010005534.1:0-12672 GCA_030522705.1 Eretmocerus eremicus | reverse complement strand
ACAGGATTTCGAAATGATTTCTCAATTGCTGGGGCACGTGTCTCTCAGGAGTCTTGGTCACACATTTTCCTTAGTCACTTCTGTTCAGTCAAAGTAACTGCAATTTTATCACACTCGTGCATTTTCAACGCAAAAGATCACTCGATTCTGAGAAGCGTATCACGTAACTTTGATAAAGAATAACAATGAGTTTTGGTCAAATTTCCAAGATTTTGCCCGGAAGGAAGTAACGGTATCGTCCAAGATACTATAAATCCTAGCTCATTTTCGAAACTCAGTTGCGATGCATTAAATTGTGGAAGTTGTATGTGAACCACTTTTTCTAGTGTGCTGTATTGGATCCTGTAGTCAAAATCGCGATAACTTGTTTCTGAAATAAGATTTTTGAATTGAACACTTTTGCTGCTGCGGCGTAATTGGTCTGCTGCGTCCCCAGCGTGGGAGAAAAAAAATGTGAAATTTTGCTTATAAAAAGTTCAATTGTTTTCCAATGCGACGTGGAAGGGCCCATTTGGCGGATCTGCTGTAGATTTGGGCCACCGGTAACCCGCACCGTACAGCAGACCCGCCAAGTATGGGTCACCGGTGACTTATCCCGCACCGAATTTGTTGAATAGTGAATGATTCAACGAATTAAATCTTTTTCAAATTTAAAAAGGAAAGCAAATGCAAATCCAACAGTGCAAAAGAGTGAAAAAGTATTCGTAGTTTGAGAAAAAATATGCTGCGTCGGGGGCTGACACAGTAGGTGTCGTAAAAATCGCTAGAATCATCGAAGACCGCCAAAATACTGGGAATGCGGGTAGTGAGGCGGATTCGCTTTGAATGAATTTACAGCTTGAGTGATCGCTCTCTTGCATGCTGATCTGACGAATGAGGTGTTCTGGGCCATTCGATAGATCTCTGAGAAACACGATACTATAGCAGTGTATTCGACATTATAGAACGATCTATCCCTCCATCTAAGCTCAGTACTTTTTGAATAAAACATTCAGTTAGGGTTATTCAATACCCCTTAAAATAGGTAGAGAATATACCACTCATCGATAATGCGATAGTGAAAATGAGGCCAGAGAGCAAACATTTAGTCTCTAAATCCGCTTAGAACAGATCCGATCCAATTTTTTTGTCACAATTCGGTGATTTTTGGAGCTGTTTGCTGTTTTTTCACGTTTTTGAGCTCTGACTGGAAAAACATTCCCTTAGCTCCAGTTAGTACTAATTTTGTACCCTCCCTCAATTTTAGTAAAGTACCATAAAAAAATTTCTTTTCCTATTTTTCCCTCTTCCATCCCAAAACAGTCATATCTCTCCTCAAAGTAGAATTCAAATTCTGACTACGGGGTTCAGATGAATACATTTTTGCTAGTGAAAAAGATTGTCTTAAATATGATCCTCATGAATCGTCGCATAGCGTACACAGCTCGATAGTAAACTAAAAACTACCGTTTCTCGGTCATGAATGGATTGAAGTCATTTTAATGAGACAAATCCCAAAGAGATTATTGTCCAGAAGAGCCTTCCGATAGACCCCACGCACACTTGATTCTGATTAGCGGACAGTAGCCGAGTTACAATTTCCTGAGTTGATTACGCGATACATATAGTGTCTTTGAGTTCTAAAAATTGCTTATCGCTTAATGATTTATATAGCAGCTCATTGAGGCACGTCATTTGTGATATAGTTTTTGATTCGCTGAGCATAGCTACGAAGAAACTAAAGAGCTCATCAATTTACTGCCAGATACATGCAGTGTGAGATAATAAATCTCTATCGCTGGGTACTTTGTCTCTTTAATTTGTCCTAGAGTCCAAAAAGAGCTCGTACACGTCTAAATTGAGAATTTTTGGATTCTCCGAAGCAGAGGCTCGGGCATGTAACAGTAAGGAGTGCAGATGTGTAGAGTGAATACTTGAGAGACTGACCACGCATTCGATTCTGTCACGGGGGTGTCTCGTTCACGGGTGAAAATGGAGAGCACACTTTCACATTGTAGAAATTCGTGGCATTACTCGTCCAAAATTTTGTATCATCACTATCGATTGGGTAAATTTCGCGAAACAGAGAGACATCACCTTTTCGACTGAGACAAAGTGTTATTGTATATTTCGATACAAAGGAGTCAAAGTTGGATTTCGCATTCCGAGTGGGTCGGAATCATCACGAGGTTGCGAAATCCAACATTTGCGGCCGTGTATCGAAAGATATTTTTCGACAATTCGTGAGTGAAAGTCACAAGTCCGTGTGTGAAGTGCACTTTTACGCACGAAGTGTCGAAAAAATATTTTAGAAGCCACTGCACTATCATCTCTAAAAATGTGGACGGAAACAAGCCCTTCGCTCCCTACGCACTCGCGCAACCAGATACAAAGGCTCAGAATAAGCCCCAAAGCATACCTTTTTCTTGGGTCCGCCTTTCTTGCGCACTCGGTCCATCTTGCCGTTCGCTTCTTCACTGCTAGTTCAGATCACTCAGAGTCCTTCTGGAGGAGAATCGCCGGGCGAGGGCAGAAATTTCGGGGCGATGCCCGGCCCAGTAAAAAGCGACCACACTACCCGGTCGCATCTCGCGGATTGGATGTTCGAGTTGCAGGGCAGGAACACAGCCGCGATCGCCTCTTTGCTCATTAGCGCGATCCGCGAAAGTGAGAGCCGTATTGATGTATCCGCTTAGCGCCTCATGTCTTCGCCGACGAGACGTCCGAGCGCGCACTTGGTTATTAGTGTATTGAGCTTTGATGCAGCTTAGAGACGCTCTTATATGTTCGCGCGCAGCTGGATAGACTATATAGATGTTTTGCTTGGTCGCGTCCCTGGATGAGCCGCGATCATCGCTTTATGCGATTTGTGCAAACATTAGAGCCGCGCTACAGAGACTGCAACTCTGTAAATAATGCGAGTGGCTGTAATTGCTCGAGATTGTTTGCTCTTTATGTACTGTCGCGGAGTGTGTATTTATTATTGTTCGAGTCTGTATAGGCTCAGAGTCGAAATCTTTGCGCGCGCGAAAAATCGACGCGTTGCGTAACTCGCGCTTGAAGCGAGTAGCAATAGTGTAGAGTAACACCTGCTCATTATGAGTAAGCAATCCTCATTGTTCAAGTTTATTTGATGGGTTGCTTTGAATTTTTTACGAGTCCAATTGTTGAACTCGAATTCCCAGCTCGAAACGAATGCTTGTATCAACTCGATGGATCGCGGCCCAGTGGATAAGGTCCTGGCCTTCAACGCAGGATGTCAAGGGTTCGAACCCCGGCTGGCACCACTGTGAATTTTCACAAGTGCTTTTTCACTGGCTTCGGTGGTTCGGAGCCTACCTAAAACTGTAGCTCCCACAAAATACCCTCAAAAAGAAGTTGAGAGTGCGTCAACAAAAAAGAATGAATAAATAAAACTCAATTGGCTTGTATATTTGTAGCTTTCGGATAGCGTCTTGGTAGTTTGTGAGTTAGTTGAGCTCTCAATTCGGCACAGTGTATGAGAAGCCTCGGAGGAATGAGACAAATTTCCCGATCGAGTCGAATTAGCTGGTGAGAATCTTATTTTCTGAATGAGGAAAGAATCCTATGAATGCACTCGCAACTAGAAGCCAGAAATGAAAGACAGTCAGCAACGAAATTCCCACTCAATCACCTCTATAACATCCTATGAAACTCTTTGGGTATATTTTTCTGTTCTCACTGTACCCTAAAAATTCTACGAGGTATCAAAAACTGAAGCTTATTTCAATGTCATCTGCCATCGGAAGTCAAGAATCGCCAACTTCCATCAATCTCCTTCCTCACAATTAGCTTTAAAAGTTTTAAAAGTTTACTGAGACATAAAAGCCTCGCAAATGTGACCTCACGTTCCTTGTAACCAAATCTATTTTATTCGATAGCCTGGGAAGTTCTCTTTGAAATGACCTGTTGTAGAAGTAAATTGCATATTTTCAAACCTCGTTTCAAACCCAAAGTACAGGAGTTGAAGTACATACGTTGATGAGGCTTGGCGTGCATCCCCGGATTTTTTCAAATCGTATCATCTGACTCCACCATATCTTCCACTTTAGTCCCAAAGCATCGAATTGACTTCTGCAACAGGTTCTCGCCTTCGGCTTAATCGGTAAAAGTTCTTCACGGTATGCGGAAACCAGATTTTGCGCCCATACAACAAAATGTACTATTATCCAATACCCGAAATAATCACAAAGATGAAGATTCAAAGCTTTGAATAATGTTTTGCTGCAGTCTACCTTACTCACATCATATGATCAAAGATTCTTATAATCTTCGAATCAAGATTTTCCATATCCGCGGGAGAAATCTCCCCAAATCAGCTCAATTCTTCCAAAATAAGAAGGCAGAGAATTATACCGTTCGATTCGAACTCATTCCGCCAGGTGGCCCTAGACCATATCGTAATACTCATATGCAAACTACATTCTGTCTTATACAAACACCACAGCAGGATCACGGTCGCCTTTAGAAAACCATTTTCTACGGCTCCTTCCTGCAAGATTATTCACTGAACTAATCTATAAGCGATTACAATACTCTCCAGTTACATTGTGACAATGAGAGCCTAAAGCATTTGCGGTCACTTCAACTTGACACGAAGATCCCGTTCGATCGAGATCCTCGCCGATCAGATCATAGTCGCAACCACACAAGCGATTATCTAACTATTCGCGTGCACTATTACGTCGATGTATGTATGCACGTATATAGTGACAAATCGCGACTCACGTGCATTGTCTTGCACCGGAGACAACAATTGAACACAAAGAGTTTGTTGTGCACAGGTAACTGCTACAATTCCGAGTAATGCATTTTCCCAGCTGTCGCCGAGGATGCGAGTCGCGGACGCATCACGTTATTCAACCATTACATATCTATAGCTGTCTGGTCACGATTTCAGGCTGATAGCTATCGAGCCTTCTGATGGGTTTGCGGTGTGATGCGAGTAGATTATTGGAACTGAAATTGGAGAAAATCATAGTCAGAGCGTACGTCTTATATTGAAAACTATATTATAGGTTGTTTTCTACAGCCTGTGACGGTACTGAATCTAGGCACCCCCTACCTTTGTCTAATTTACTGGAGCTACTTACACTATAGACAAACAAAATCATGGAAATTTTATGACTACCAGTGTTTCCTGAACAGCTACTGACATTTTTGTCATTCTTCGTGTCCTTTTTGCCATCAGTTTTCTTATTAGAGTCAGAACAACTGCGAGCAAAATTCCTACTGTAGATTCGACTGACGATTCTTGTTATTGGACTCGGAATTTTTCTTCCTTCTCACAAATGCTTTGTGTTGGTTACCTGAGATGTGCTGCTCGACCTGTAAATCTTGCTAAAGTTTGGTCTTTATGAACTCACCAGAGAGTTTGTACCTGAACTCTCGATGCCCATTATCATTGGTTTCTACTCATCCGAAAGACCAACGATGAGTAGTGGGACAATCCATTCATCAGCACCTTGGGATCTCATCCATTTCGTCGATCTACTGTGCGGTCTCAAAGATCTTGTTTACATACGCCTGTGTGGTAGCACATCAGTTCTAAGCTTTGGAAGGACCAACTCATTCACATGAGCAGGGCCTTTACGTGGGTCTAAAATTCTCGATGGAATTCATTAATTGCAGTCATAAGTCCAGGAATGGGATTTGCTCCTCGACAGCTTCGAATATTCATCTTCAGAATGGCTCCATGGAACACCTGATTACCGTTCCAGTTGACTCCCAAGAATTCTTTGCGTGAAACAACTGGTCATTTTTCTCCGTGACTCAAGTCCTCTTGAATTTTTCACGCCTCCTGCGTTTCCTTGACAACCCAGTTGATGCACTTACTTCGGAGGAATACTCTCATTTCTCTCTTGGTTTCACTGGTATATTGTCTTTTAGAAAAATCACCAACTTCGTCGTCATCTGGCAGTGTCTATGGCGGATCTGCTTCGTGGTTGCATTAAGCAGTCCGGATTTGAACTTGTCACTCTCACGAGATTCTCCTGTTATATCTTGGTACCTCTCGGGTTCGTCAGTTCGCGACTAGAAAGATATTCAAGCTGCTTGACTAATCCACCAAGCCTTTAACAAGCGACTTGACAAGGGATTGAAGAGGAATGCAGTGGTGCCTTGTCCAAGTCTTGATCGAACCCTTTGATTACAATAGTGATATCATATCAGTTTGATGACTCCGCTATTACTTCTTGACCGCAACTCGCGAGTTCGAGAGCTTTGGTGACTAAATCTTACTCTCTATGCTCATAAAATCACCAAGAAGTCACTGGAAAGCCTGTAATTAGTTTTTCATGGAGGCACAGATGTGATATTGGATTTCTCCGAGTTCAAGCGGGGACACCACGCATTTGGCACCTCCAGCAGAAGTCAAGGGGCTTGATCGACTCGTGGTCAACACTTCATCAAGGAGCATGGAGAACTTGCGTTTCCTAGAGGGGCTTGATCAAGGCTCGTACAAGGCACCATTACCGATCTTGGTCAAGGATTGACTTTGTTGTTCAAGGCCTTGATCAAGCCTGTATGTATTGGTTTGAGCAATATTTCTGATTGGGTTGCTGTGAGGTATATACGTTCAAGAGGCAGCACTTCCACTGCGGCTTCCTTCTTGACATGGACACTACCTGTAAAAGAACTCCGAAGAAAGAGCGCCAAGTATTCTTGATCTCACTGTCTTCGCCTAAAACTTTTGATCGTCTCAGAGGTTTTACCTTCGGAGGTGCACGGACAAAATTCTTCCATCACATGCAGTAAACACGCCCTCCTAAGGAACTTGTCGGTAATCTAGACAACGCTCTTTCATCAGAGACGCTTGAGTGGGCAGGCAAGATGGTCTGTAGAGAACGAAATGCAATCCAGAGACTAAAAAGATGGTTAATTGAGAAAGCAAAGATTCGTCATTTGTCACAAAGGTCACAACAGAACGTACAGGGCGGAGTCCTTCAATTATCGTCCCCGTCCAGGTGCCTGATTTCAATTTTTGAGCACGAAATTACATAATTTCAGTCTGATCCTTCAGTTAAGGCGACGCCGGAGTGCCCTCCTCCCGCCGGACGAGTTGTTCTTTTACCCTTGATAACATCCCCTTTTCCTCTTGACACCATCGATTTTTATTGGAGCCTTGTGATTCCGATTGTCCTCCCATCTCCTTGTGTGTGTGTGTGCTATGTTCATGTTTCGCTTCGACCGGTTGATTCCGAAAGGTAGGTCCAACTTCAGGATACCCGCAGGCGAATTCTCGTTCAGCCTCGGCTATTGGAGCACTGGTTGATGATTGTGCATCCTCTTGGGCCCGCATGGTCCATGGCCGCAAGCGGGCTTCTAGCCTTGAATTGGAATGTTTTGTTGTGAGATTGTGATGCTCCTCGAGTGATTTCCTGTTCTGCGTCGATCCTCTTCTGCTGCTTGTGTCAATCAACGTATCGTTCAAACTCCTGGATTTAGCAGTTTTGTATAGACGTCCCCACACCCACCTTACTGACATAATTCCCTGTTTAAGCAGCGCACAAGATTCGCCTTGACTTGCCTCGCTCTCGATTCTGACTTTAGGAACTACTCAGGCAGCTTGGAGCGGTTTTAGAGCTGCACCAAATCTGGCATATCTAGGATGCGTTACGCGATCCGGTTCCGGAGCAACGCCAGACTATCCACAAGATGAGGGACCAAGAGAGTGATTCGAAACGGGGAAATCGTTGCCCTTACCGTTGAACTTACATCTCTGACACTCACGCAAATGCGTTGAAAAAATGCAAGTAGGTTGTTTTAATTTAGTCCCGTTGAGGAGATCTCTTTGTTTCAAAGAGTTACAACCAATGATTGATAATATGATTGATAATATGATAAAATGTAAACAAAAAGTATCCCTCAAACTCTAAGTCGATACGAACGCATATTTGAAACATTTTTCTCTCGTTGACCATTCGGTGTGACTTTTCGAAACAAGGGCGTCTCCTCAATAAGACTAAAAAACGACCTTCTTGAATTTTTTCAACGCGATTGGTTGAGTATCAGAGACATAAGTATGGAGCAACGATTTCCCTAACTCGAATCAGTCACGTGGCACCATAAGCTCCAGGCCTGTTAGCAAACATGGCTGAGTTAGTGGATTCGCTGGAATTTCGCGCCCTACGCCCATTCCTATTAGAATTGTGACCTACTGATTAGAGGATACAAGGCGTGGAACCTTATGCCTCTACAGTACCCGCCAAATGAAACGGGACATCAATACTCACAGTGAAATGACAATATCTCGAAAACCCTCTGGTCTACAGTAATTTTGAGGAAAACATTTTGAAGATCATGAAAAATGCTATCAATCTATATAATGGAAAATTTCTCAGATCACTATTTTGTGGTCTTAATTTACTTTGAAAAATTGAGAATTTCATTTATGTTTCAATCATCCATAATTTATACGAAACTCAAGCTAACTCAAAAGTCCCAACGGCATCTTGTAAATCTTGAAAATACCTTGAATGCGCTTTTTTCAAAATTTCTCAATGATTTTTTGGAACTGAGCTGTAGTAGTTTCAAGTAATTGGTTTTTGAGAGACAAATATGATTAATTCCGTATGTGGGCAAATCCAAGTCTTCAGGATCACATCTGAGAATGAATTCCAACCAGAACTCTGAAATTATGCGACATTCTATATCATTTTGATGTTTTGTGACCATTTTGACACGTATTTGTCATAAAAAATGTATCTCGAATAAGAAACTGCGTAGCCCTTAACCCAGCTCAGAAAAATCGTAGAAAAATCGAAAAAAAAAGCAAAATTAAGGAGTTGAAAAGATCTACAAGATGTTGGAATTTCTGAGCTAGGTTGACTTCCATAAAAATAATGGATGATAGAAGCAGGTATAAAATTTCCAATTTTTCAGTGTAAGTTATGACCATGAAATGGTGGTCTGAGAACTTTTTTCATCACATGGATTCATAGCGTTTTCTATGATCTTTCAATAGCTCCTTTCAAAATTACTGCAAATTCAAGAATTCCTGAGATATTGTCATTTCACCACGAGTATGGATGTTCCATTTCATTTTCGGGTATTGTATATAGCTCATTGCACATTCGCAGTCATTGAAAAACTTCAAGATTGCGATGACAACTTGTGAGGACCAGATATGACGTTCAAACAAAATGAGGAAATTATTTTCAACGCAAATGGTTGTGGTCGGGCAAACTTGACAATCTTCAAATTACGGACAGGATAATCATTTGATCAAATGTAATTGAGATTGAATAATTTTATTAAATGCACCATTGAAACATGATGTGCGATATAGTATACAGAGGAGGGAATTGTGATGATTCACTACTCTCTTGGCATAACAAAAAAATAACCAGATCACATTGCTTGCTATATCCGAAAGACTGATTGGAAGATAACCAAATTTGAACGAATCTAGCCGAAATTGGATGTAACAGATATGATATTTTCTCAGATACACCATATTGTTCGATTTCTGCATGATTCGCAAATAATGATTAACTAACACTATAACTTAAAATCTATAGAATGAAAAGTTTCACAACTTGCATAGATATTTCAATCGAAACTTTTTAACATTGTCACCGTAATTCTCATCTACTTCCTGCTTCATTCTTCATTGAGATTTTTGAATATGTACAACTTTTGGCGCCATTCAACCGTTTATGGAAGTTAGAAGAACATTCATCTTGTTTATTCACTGACATTCTTGTTTCTGATATATTTTAAAATTCGCCAGAGTAATGATTCCGTAATTATTGATGAAAAGTGGTGCTTCGAATTTGCTTCCAGACAATACAAAATGCACCCATTATGAAACTCTCCTCTCAATCACATTGGGATAAACCTTACTTATTTCTTGACTTTTGACAAGAATGGAGATCACTTCTCCGATTCAACTCCGATCGTATAGAGATTTTCAGTTCTGATTAAGAAATATAATATTGTTGAATTGATTGTGACGGGTTTAATGTCGGTTTCAATGAGAATTCATATTCCACTTCTACTCCTGAAATTGAAAGGAAAAATAACATTCCCATTCTCGATGGAATGTATCCCACTATTTTGTGACCCCTGATCAATTCTCATCTCTATTCCAGTTTACGAGTCTTTTGGTAGAATTTGCGCGGGATAGAACGCTTAGACAGTTCAATCTAAAAAGATTCAGAATCGCAAAGGCTCTTACGCATATCAATAATATTGCATACTTGGAATCGATCATGGTAGTCTCAGTGGTATAACCGTTGCAGAATGAGTAGGGTCACAAAATTTGATGTAATAAGGCTCAACAGCAAATTTGGAAGTACAATATTTTCATATACTTTTAGGGTAGTAACATACAAATAAATAGGAATAGCAGTGACGTTACGGATAAATAAAGCAGATCTCACTTGTACCAGTTTCTTGCTGCATTCGAAAGTGATAATAACGCCAGTTGTAGTGGAGAAAAAAAATCAAATTGAGGAGCAATGGATAAAAGGAATCTGATTCCCGAAATGATACAAATCTCTACACCATTAGTTCTATGCAGATCAACATGAATTTGATGAATACCCAAATAACTATAAAGAAATCAGAGAGCTAGAGGCTGATGATATTTATAGTTGGGTGCTCTCCTTCGAGGACTAAGTGACTTTCTAATTGGTGTTTCGTCACACGGAAACGGTATTTTGCTCTGTGAAAATGCCGTACTCAAATCCATTACCATCGAGTCTACATAATTTGTCCACAACATGTATACATGTAATTCTACCACTACATAGGTTTTCACCTCTTCTACAAAATTTCGATAGAGCTTCAAAACATTAACGACAATGACAATGTTTGAATAACTGAATATGAAAACATGCAAGCATCAGCAATACTCGAACATCGCAGAATTTGACAATTTCGACTTGAGATGCAACTATTTTGAAATGATGATCAAACAAGCGTTTGAGAATCAAAATCAAATACTTTCATAACCTCTTTGAAACGTATCTAAGTTTAATAGGTGCTCAGATCTATAATTTCGAATGAAAGAGAAATTCTATGCTTTCTTTGCTGAACATATGTAGCCCGATTCAAACTTTTCCTGTGCAAATATTTACAACATTCCAACTGCCCTCAACAAATTTTCAGTAACTATAAGATATTTTCTTTACGATGTGGTCATCGATCCCTTTGAATATTTTTACAAGAATGAGTATTATAACATCTTAACGATAGATGATGAATTATTTGATCTTCATTCATCGCAGCTTCTCCACACTCTTGTTCTCCAATTTTCATATATAAAAACGCCTCCTCAAAAGAGCTCTATCATAAGAGATGTATCAATAAAATACTTCTAACAGTTCGGTTCAACAAGCTATTCAACCTTTCAAGAGCGAAAAATAATTGAATCATCTTGTGTCATGCAATTTTCCTTATGGCACAATTAATTTCATCCAATTTCAATAAGATATGTACATGCGGTCTAAATTCTCCAAAAATGAGAGTCTCGAATTAGCCGAATCAAAACTAACGAGAGTCATGAAATTTCTTGTTCATGGTTGAATAGCAGTATTTTATGATAATTATAAAACGCAGTAATACTTGGCTGTAATCACCAATAACCTTATTTCACTTCCGTTACTTATGTTTTAGGCTAATGAGATTTATACTTGTATGTGCCACTACTCAGTAGGCCAGATAAATAAAGTTATCTAAGCAAAAATGTACGGGTGATGACTAAAAATTATGATGCTGAGATTTATGACATTCATTGCACTCACAATGATACTAACAGGTGACAGAAAACTGAGTACAAAATTATAGATTATTCCAATCTAAACATAAATTGGAGTTGAAGGAGGAATGTCCTCTCTCTCGAAGAATTTTTCTTCTATTGCAATAGCAACTAAATAATTGTCGAAGGAGATGTGACGTGCTTATGTAGGAAGGGGGCGGTCTGATGAATCTACTCACAGGTTATCAAGACTGCAGAGTCAGGTAATTCGCAACAGGCAAGAGATTTTCGAATAAATGGATCGAAAATGGACTGAAATTTCACAAAACTTTTGAACTTATTGGATGGCAAATTCATGTTTAGCGGTTCTTGTGAAATGCAAGGCTGCTCTTATTTTTAATATCTGTGTCACTCTCCAGGGTCGTCCCACTTTGCTTCTTCGGCTATTCGATCAAAGCAGTCCGACAGGAAAACGTACTGAAAAATAGATCAAATTCTAATAAGTGATGATAGAGATATTGGTAATAGTAAAATAATGTAAATATTATCGTTTAAGAGGTAAGTATAATAAAAAGATTCGATTACTGCATGTATATTAGAGGTACAAGTAAAATTTGATGCAAATCAAAATCCGGAATAACTAGACTAAATTTTCACAAATGTTTTCACGAATATCGTTGCCATTTTGAGAGGTGTGTTTTTGTAACAGAGTCAAATCACTCCCTAAAAATGATGAGAGGCTTCAAAGACAGACGATAGTATGCCCAATCATTATTAATCAAGTAATCGTGCATCTACGTAGAAAACTCCTTCACAGACGCATTCCGTTCGAATTCTATCGATGAAACACGCATATTTATAAGGACTAGGACGATTACTCACATATGGAGTGAAAACTTTGAGCCATCGTGGGGGCCGATTATCGGTGCGTGTGTACTGAAAGCAGAATGCCATTGCCTCGTCGTCAA
>JAPYYZ010005532.1:0-12931 GCA_030522705.1 Eretmocerus eremicus | reverse complement strand
GCTGTGCGCGCGCAGCAGTTTCGTGCTCTCGGGACGGCCATCTTGCCTCGCGATGCGCCTGGCGACTAGCATCCCGACGTACAGGGGGATTCCCAATAGTGGATCTAGGTAGATAATAGCTGAACGGACAAAAATTACCGGGATTTCTCGTAGGCCGCGGCCTCCCAAACGGAGTTTGAAATGGAATGGGTTCATTATTGCTGAGTGATGCTCTGTATCCCATTGAAGTTTGGCAAAGATCTATCAAGGTGTTCGAAAACTATTGTATGTCGAAGGGGAGACAACACACGCACAAACATACATACACAACTCAACACTGTCTTTTATAACACTTCACTGGGCAAGTCGTTTATCATGGGAGGAATGTATAGGGGTACAATTCGATAGAGCTTGTCGAGTAGAAGAAGATGTGATGACTCTTATTAAGATTGGGGGAGTGTAAGAGGGAGGGCGGGATGAGGAAAACGAAAAATCCTTATGCGAAAATCTCTGCACAAACACAATGCTTCCTCTTCGAGAAATCAATATGAATTTCCCTCTCGGTGAAGTGCAAACTGGCACTATGCCACCTAAAGGCAAATCTCATCACCACTGAGATTCATCAAAAATCTGAAAGATGTCCAAGGCATCTTACATACTTTCAATAGACATCTCACAGATTTCTGGAGGTAGACAACGTTTCCGATATTCAGACATCCTGGCGGTGGTTTGCTGGGCGCGTAAAACTCATCCCGGTGCGTGAAGTATTGCCCTCATGTGTAAAGTTTTTATCGAGTGCGCAAACGCTTCATTTTGACATCGTTGCTCAAGCGAAGGATGTGCACAAGTTGGCAAAAAATTTTTCTATTAAAAATATTCACACCAGTACTTATATGTTCAAATGTACCCTAGGAAGAAGAATCAAGGTCCAAGTGGAGCTATATGACATCTTAGATAGCCATAGAAACAGAAAAACCTGTAAAAAGGGGCAGAATGAGGTATTGATGAGGTATCTTGTTCCAGAGGTTGACGCAAGCCATGAGCACCAGAGATTTTAGGTTTCGCATACTTGTTCTTCACCACAGGAGCAAGAGAAATGTGTTTTCATAATTGAGGAAGGATTTCTAAGATTTTGTGGCTTCACATTGTCCTTTTTTATTGGGATTATTTGTGAAAAATTTGGTTTTTTGGCCTTCAAATCAAGCGGCAAATGGGCAGGGTCTTAGCTGCCATATATGCAAATACAGTTTCATTGTAAACTATGTCACCAGATAGCATTTAAATTTTGCTGGATTGGACTAAACAGTATGCGCCAACGTAAGATCCATGTGCAGAAAACATACAATGCAGGAAAAGGCTTCAAAGTTATCGAGTGAGGTATCAGAAGATTGGGCAGCGTTGACACTCGAAGAAGTTAGCGTATGGCTTAGTTCAATGGATAGATACTAGTGAAATGATAAAAACTTCAATTTAACAATGAACTCGATGATTTCGAGAGTTATATTGGTACTCAAAACTTCCTCGAGTTTCACAAGGTCCACATTAAATGCACTGGATTTTTATGATAGAGAAACTCATCTCAAGGTGGGAGATGATCTAAAAATATTTCTGCATCTCATACGTTGGACTAAACAATCTGTGTATGATTGATGTGGATGTGAGAATATCCATTCATATCCTCCTGGATATAGTATTTATCCTGAATAGCTTGGATAACAAACACTAAACAAATCTCGATACAAAACAGCATCGTAACACTTATTAATTGAGTAACGTTCTCAGCTTCTGCAATTGCTCTGTTATCCAGAAATGTATTTTGCTGTTAGCCATGATTGTAATGTTTCACATCATCTAATCCTTTCTGTATATCTATCAAGATTGTATATGCCATTGGACTGTATGATGTGTGACATGAGTTCCCACGTGTATTGTTTATCGAAAGGTTGTAATAAAAGTGACCTCAGTTAGCTCACTCTCGCCACTCCGTTGCAATAATTATCTATTTCGGTTTATACTAGGACTGAAATAGTACTCGAGATTGAGATAATCAAGACTTCCGTGCTAGAGTGTATTATAGGGACCCTAAAAAACGAGGAAATGCATGGATTTGAGCTATGAGCAACGCATTTGGAATTTCGCAATTTTCGGGTTAGTTTTCGCTTGCTATCGATTTTTACGAACAAATACTAAGAGCTGAAGGAAGCTTGGACATATATCTTCCACTGATCCATCCGGAGTGAGTTGTGGAGAATCTGTCACAACCTTAGATGAATTGCCAATGAAATATCGCGACTGAGTTGAGCAGTATCAACAGATCGATTTTTTGTTTAAAAAAAAAAAAAAGGATTTCGCAAGGGAAAATGTACTTGATTCCATCAAAAGTCAAATTTGTCGTGGAATTCGGGTATTTAGCCTCCGAAATTCCAATTCAGAGATGACAAGGAGCATTTTCCCACAATAAAGAAAAAATCGATTTTTTGACCCAAATGTGTGTACCCTTCTCTTAATATACTAATTCAATCGACTGAGCGGAAAGGAGCCATTTTCGCACAGTTTTTCGATTTCTTTTCCGTGCAGTCGATGGAAATAGTAACTTTCCGTCGTCTGTCCTGACAAAGTGCCATTTCCACTTGGTTCCTTGACTCTCTTCCCCAGACCAGACGACGGAAAAATAATGTTCCGTACTCGGGCGGGATAATTTCTGCATCCTCGTGAAAGTTGGGATACTCGTCTTCGGCTCGGGTCGGAAAATATCACTCGTAGTGTGGAAATCAAATTTCCTGCCCTTGTATCGAAAACTACTAATTTTGACATCCTGTTCGTGAAAGTTGACTTTGCGTATAGTTTGGTAATTTTCACTCACAGATTGTGAAGCAATATAGTTCAATACATGGGCGTGAACGTATTTTTCGCATTCTCGTTCCGACCCTCGTCTGTGGCTCGGGTCGAAAACCCATCACTCGGACGCGAAAAAAAGTTTTCAAGACCTAGTATCGAAATGTACTATTTCCAGATGCTCTTTAGGACTTTTCATTATCTATTTCTATATTATAACGGGAGTAGTATCCAACAAGAGTTTTACAAAAAAGTGGAAAATAGAGAGAGTTATGGATTTTTTTACTGATAATAGTATATTACGCTACAAGGGCAGGAAGTGGGCTAATGCGGGCCCTGCATGGGTTGCACCCGAGACGCAGCCGAGGGGAGCGGGTGCGAGATCCAGGATAGTTCACATTTCCGCCCGGAGCGGGTGAGGCCGCCGTGGCCTAGTGGATAAGGTCCTTGCCTCCCCGTGGCCTAGTGGATAAGGTCCTTGCCTCCCACGCGGAAGGCCAGGGTTCGAATCCCGGCCGGCACCACTGAGATTTTTCTCATGTGCTTTTTACGGCGGTCTCGGTGCTTCGGAACCCACCTTAAACTGTGGGTTCCCCTCACCGAGGTGAAATCGGGTCCCTGAAGTTAGCGAAGGATGAGTCGCAGAATCGCATCAGACCTAGCTCACTTTTTCTTACCTTTTTCTTACTAATTTATAACCAGGATAGAAAATTTTTTACCACTCATGCGGCCGAGTAATTAAAGTTTTCGCTAGCGGAAGGCTTCCGCTAGCGAAAACATGGTCTGGCATGGATCGGAGCGGGACATAACTAGGCTCATTTTTTCTTACTTTTTTTTACTCCAAGGATCTAACCTCAAAATTAGGATCGACCTTTGTCGAGCGGAGATATCGGTGTTTTCACCAGCCGAAGCCTTCCACTAACAGAACCATTGCCTTGTATACATCGGAGCGGGACGTATTGAGGCTCATTCTTTCTTACTTTTTTTTCACTCCAAGAATCTCACCTCAAAATTAGGATCGACCTTTGTCGAGAGGAGATATGGGTGTTTTCACCAGCGGAAGCCTTCCGCTAGCGAAAACATTGCGTTGTATACATCGAAGCGGGTTGTAACTAGGCTCATTTTTTCTTACTTTTTTTTACTCCAAAAATCAAACCTCGAAACCCTGAGTGACCTCAGTCCAGCGGAGATATAGGTGTTTTCACTATGGGGAGCTACCCGGTGGCGCAGACTCATAAGGTATATATGATGGAGACAGACGCGACTGACATATTTTCCAGCGTCGATCATGATTTTGAGGTCAGATTCTTTGAGTAAAAAAAAGTAAGAAAAAATGAGCCTAGTCACACGCCGCTCGAATTTATACAAGGCAATGTTTTCGCTAGCGGAAAGCTTCCGCTGGTGAAAACACCTATGTATCCGCTCGACGAAGGTCGATCCTAATTTTGAGGTTAGATCCTTGGAGTAAGAAAAAAGTAAGAAAAAATGAGCCTAGTTACGTCCCGCTCCGATCCATGTAAGACCATGTTTTCTGAAAACTTAAATTACTCGGCCGCATGAGTGGTAAAAAATTTTTTATCCTTGTAATAAATTAGTAAAAAAAAGGTAAGAAAAAGTGAGCTAGGTCTGATGCAATTCTGCGACTCATCCTTCGCTAGCTTCCGGGACCCGGTGAAATCGGTAGTTGGCAGTTGCTGACGCGCTGGTCGAGTGTACCTCAACCCTACGCACATGGGTGCCGTCTGGATAGAGCTCTAAAGAGCAGGTGCCGAGACGTAAAACTAAGAACTTAACATTTCTGCCCAGAGTGCGTATACGATTTTTCGGCAACCCAATATCAAAATTGTGTGGTTTCTGACCCGATTTTGGGTCAAAGTGCCGCACCGCCATACAGGTTAGGAAGCGTCGAAGCATGCGAGATAGCAGACCTAGGGCAAAGCCCGAGATTTGATACGTATGCGCCGACGCTTCCTGGCCTGACGGCAATGCGGCACTTTCCATCCCGAAATTAGGGCAAAAAGCACACGTTTTCCATGAAAAAGTCGTTTCTGGCAATAATGCTTCTTTCGTAAATATGTGATATGGGAAAATCGTTTTGAGCGTCAAACCACATTGGAAATTTCAGAGGGAATGTTGAGGGAGATATTCGTTGAAGATTCAAGTCGATAGCTCACTTAGTTTATACGAATGGCGAGTGATTTCCGACTGTAGGGTTGGTGACACCCCCGGTGTACCTTAAAGAGTTATTTCGAGGTGTGTACTTTACGGATTAAGACCAGTCCGGAGTGTGTTCTGCTCGAAATTCTGCCTTACCGATCGAGGGGGCCGAAATGTATAGTATATGTCTTGCTACTTCAAATTTTACAAAAAATTATCTCTTTTCCACCTAATTTGAGATAGTAAGCCCAATTCTGTAGGAAGTTTCCAATCGTTTCAACTTTGAAGCGTCGAAGAATTCGCAGTATAGCTCGCGAAAAACCAATAAAACCAAACGGGAATAATCATAACCCCACTTCGACGATCGCCTCAATTGGTTTTTGCGAGCTAAACTGCGAATTCCGCGACGCTACAAAGTTCAAATGATTGGGAATTTCCTACAGAATTGGGCTTACTATCTCAAATTTTCTGGAAAATATTTCCTTCTTTGTAAAAATTGAAGTAGCAAGACATATGCTCCGATCGACTCGATCGATAAAACAGAAGACTCCGGACTAGTCTTAAAGAACACCGATAGTTCGATGAAAATGGCGATATCTCCAAAACCCTTGGGTCTACAGAAATTTGAAAAAATATTTGGAAGATCATTCAAAAAGCCATATTTCTATGTGGTCAAGAGAATTTTCAGGCGATTTTTCCTTGATCACAATTTGCATTGAAAGCTCGATTCTTTCCTCGTTCAATCATCCTTAACTTTTACGGAAGTTGACCTAACTTGAAAATTTTAATGGCATCGTATAGATTCTTCCAAGATCTTGATGTTATGACCTTTCTAAAATTTTTTACATTTCTTTAGCCGGGTTAAGAGCTAGACAAAATGAAAGAATCTGTGAGCGTGACATCATCGAGGTCCACAAATACACACCCTTCCTATCCTATTTCAACTATTCAAAATATATCTAATCATTTCCCGACGATCATACACTATACTAGTGTGAAATGATTAGGTCAAAAGTCTAAAAAAGACGTTGATCGAATTTTTTTGAAGTGGGAAACAGAATATCTCGATTCTGGTCTAGAAAGAATCCTCAAATCGTCTAGAGGGAACCCCATAAGAATTTCTGAGAGTCAAAAACGTTTCAATTAGCCCTGTTCAGAGCCACTACGTATTGAGAGGCGTATTCTCCCAAGAATATGCTTGCTGGTCACATGGAAAGTGTCCACTACTGGAAGGTGTTCGATATTTGGAGGTATCTGTTGAGGGATCACAATGACAAATAAGCTCCAGGAGAGTGCTCACCTGGTGTAAAAGTGCTACGATGAGGAGTACTAGTTTTTCTTGCTGGAGTTCGAACAGGAATTTCGTTATCGCTCAAACTATCAGGAGTGCCAGCACCCAACGAGGTTCGTGATACTCTAGGCTGGCCCATGGGTACGCTGCGTGCGCTGCGTTCTCTCACCTAGACGTTGTAACAGAATAAACGCAAATTCCAAGATTAGACCAAAACAGTTATTCCTATATCCTACACGAAACAAAATTACGGCACTACACCGATACAATTTCATAGGCTTTTAATAATGAAAATATCCGAGGTTGATTTTTATTGTTCGAGAAACTTGGATGATATAGTTTTACACACTGCCAAAAAACTTTAAGAGAGTACACTGTTATTAGATCATATTGTAAATAATCTTCACAATTGGAACATGGAGTCGGATGGAAATCATCAGAGATGAAATAATCATAGTCGTTTTCGGAAGCTCAGTCAGTAAGGGCAAAGATGCGAAACGAATTTCGCATCTAGGTTGCGGAGGAATTTCACAGTTCCTGCACAGCAGAAAGCAAGTTGATGCTAGATGATGATCTGATAGCGAAGAGATCTGGATGGATCTGATCCATCTTCTTCACTTTTCCGATTCCTCGTAGGCAATTTTCTCTCCATTTCGGGCGGAAATAAACTAACTTGAGATTCATGTGCGTAGTTATTTATGAAAGGGTATCGTCATAAATTTTTTTCGAAGGTTGAAAGTGATGAGTCGCGAGTTGTGAATAACTACAAATCAATGATTTTGTTCCCAATTACTTATGACGAAACGAAAAAATATTACTTGAGTCGAAACATTACAGAGAATTGAAATCATGAGCCTCCTCCTCGATGTCAGAGAGAATGTCTGCTCTGGGATTTGCTGCATAGTTACACATGTGTGGTGGAGGATACCTGATACATCTTGCTACGTAAGACGTAAGCTTTGAAAACTTCATTGGAAAAGTTTTTGGGTTTTCATGCATGCAGCACATCTCAAGTGCCTCGTGAGACTGTTAATATTGGAAGCGCTCCAATTCTGAACTTCACTTGAATAGACGCAATTGACTCCTGCAAGTTTTTTTATTTCTCCCAAAAAGCATTCATGTCTTCCTTCACTCTCCCACTAGTTACAAACTCTGGATATGACAAGGAATCCGAGTGTATACTGAGGAAAAGAATTTATGAAATTGAATATAGTATATTACGCACCGCTGCGCATATACTATTTCTCCGCCTCAGGGCACGGAAAGTTCAAGTTTTCCGGTCCGGAGCGGGCGGAAAGTTGGTGTTTCCACGCATTAGACGGAAAAATATATTTATCCATAAAGACTCTTATTGAATCAAGCAATCATTCCTCCGAATGGGAATAAATATTCATTCAATATGATCAATTTTCTGTTGAGTTTGGAACAACTAGACTATATTTAGCTGAAGTCAGATTCTTAGCTTCCATCACGCCGTGCTGATAGACTTAGTCCAAATCTTCATTGAGGACAAATGAATAGTATCCAATTTGATCATGGAATTCATCCATATTTACTCAATGCGTTTCCCAAGAAGTTGAAACGTGACCAGCAATGCAGAAGTTTGGAACGAATAAATATTTATTCCTTATCAATCACTGTACATTCAGATGGGAAATTTAAAATTGTATTCCTAAAAACAAAATTTCTCCATTCTCCTCACCCGACTTCGATGGATTCATTCTTGGTATCATTATATGATCCGAATGAATATTATTCAAGTCAAATAACAGATTTGTCTATATTCACGGAATACGTTATCCAAAAAGCTCAATCTTGCTGAGCAGTAGATAATTTCGAATCGAAAGTGGCATATCTCCCAAGTGTTGATTCAACATTTGAATGAGATAATCATCCTTGAAGATCACTCCATCAATCCAATGCACTCTGAAAACGGATAATACCGTTTGAATACTGTCAGTTACGTGAGGCATTTCTCTATATCGTTCAAATTCTTTTCTACATTGAGTAGATATCTATAGAATGCGGAAAAATCACTATTGATTCTGACCAAAAGTAAATAGAAATAGTGATTGAGACGGTTGAATGAATAATTATAAAAGTACAGTACATTTATTCTTCTGGTGCTTGCTCTAAGGTGGCGCATATCATATTTTTTCTAAGATAAGCTATTCTTGAGTCTATTAGGGTCTCTATCTGGAAAATTTCTTGTACAAATGAATTAATCTATCATGATTTCATCGGAGACAGAGTGGAGCATAAACCTATGGCGACAATCGAGGCTCATACATTCGTTGCTGATCGGTGCTGAAGCATGTCTACCAGTCTTTTGCGAGCGATCAAGAAGGCCCTCGATTCATATATGAGCGATTCTACAGAACCTTTAACTCCCCCAGGGGCGCCTCCCGACTTAGGCAGACTGACGACTACCCGGCCCCAGTCAACCACGAGAGGGATCGTAGGACCCTGGGAGACAAACGCACAACCCGGCCTCAGCCCTCATCCGGCAAGTGATATCCGGATCCCGGGAGCTCGACGACCGAGTCGACGACTCCCCCGACTTCCCCAATCTTCAGCCCCAGCGTGCAGCCATGCTCGCTTTGACCCTTCTGTTTGCCACTTGGCGTTTGAGTTTCTGGGCGGCTCTTCGCATCAGGACTCCCGCTCCCTGCCATTTTAACCTATCTTCCCTCCTACACCTACTCTACTCTTCTTCCTTCCTTTTCTGGGACTATGATACCCCGGGCTGGTACTCATGGAGAGAGGTTTTAGTCGGTAGTCACGATTCCCAGCTCATTTCACATCTGAACAAAGTTGGAGACAACGCATTTTGTTCCTTGGATTATGAACTGTGAAACTGTCCAGCCACTTTTTCGAATCATGCCTCTAATTTCTCGCAAAATACCGTCAAAGTTGTGTTGCTATACGTGGTGTCCGTCGCCTGAACTATTTGCTCCGACATGCTCTTAAGAGTAAATTTAAGAGAGACAGCTGTTGAACCACCGGAGTTGCAATCCGGGAAATATTTGATTCAAAGAAACTATAGAACAAACAGACTAGAACGCAATATATGTCTGAGATATCCGAACTCATCAATCAAAGCACATTCGTCAACAAACCCCACAAGAAATGAGACTAGGAATCGAAAGCAAGTAGCCACGTATCAAAACAGCGATTACGGAAGCCACACGGGTGGTTTTGGGACACGCGGCAAAATTATATAACCAATCGTGGTTTGACGCGACTTGTCGCTAAAAACTCAACCAACGGCGAGAAGCGAGAGAAAAAACGATCTCTCACCCCAGAGAAAACTCGATATCGAATTACACCAGTGCACAACTCGAGCACGAGAGAACTATCGCCGAAGAAAGAGAGCATATCACTCCGAGAAGGTCGCGAGCGTACAGGGAGACATGAGACAAAAAAGGATCCGCAAAGAGCTTTCAAAGTAATTAACGAGTTAAGGAAGAAAAAACATCTGGACGTAATCATGGTCAAAGATCAGAATGGGGAGCTTTTAACAAATAGGACAAAAGTACTTGAACGCTGGAAGGAATATTTTGACAACCTTCTTGAGGCCATGTCGTAGCCATGCATCCGCCGCGTGAAAAGCCGTTCCCAGATTCCTCGGAACCCTTAGTGTTTTGGATCGAAAGATGATTAGACGACTGTTCTATACACTCGAAGTTACGTTCGTTTACTCCTCTTTTGGTCTAAATCGCTAGGATATTCGAGGAATCTGAAAACGCTTCGAGTGGGAGTATACATCGCACAAGTGTACATGTATATGATGTTTTCCAGGCGTTCCCAGATTCCTCGAATATCTTAGCGAGTTGGGCCAAAAGGAGACTTGACGACTCTAGACTCGAGTATGCAGAAGAGTCGTCTATTCATTTTTTCTTCTAAATCGCTAAGGGATTCGAGAAATCTGGGAACGGCTTTTCATGAGGCGGACGCTTGCACGGCGCGGACATGGTCTTAATGTAAATAACATTCATGAGGAGCAGCCAATCGAAGTCCACTTGACAGAACCCGAAATCCCTCCCCCCATCTCTAGGAGAAGTTGAAAATGCAATTGCAAGACTTGAAAATAACACGGCACTAGGGATGGACTCCTTCCCTGCAGAGCTTTTCAAACATGGAGGTCCGCACCTTGATTTCAAATTCTACGAACTGATTAGTCTTGTATGGGCGGAAGAAACGCTACCAAATGAATGGATATATCCAATCATCATCTGGAATTTTAAGAAAGAAGATAAGACGGACTGCAACAACTACCGAGGCATCTAACTCCTCGTATTATGCTATAAAATTCTGTCTAATATACTTACAGAAAGGCTAAGTGAATTCATCAACTCAGTTGTCGGGAACTATTGATGTGGATTTCAACAAAATCGCCCAACAAGAAACCAAATTATCACGATTAGGGAAATATCCGAGAAGAAACGGGAAGCGGGAGAAAAATTTACCATCTATTTATCAATTTCAAAAAAGCCTATGACTCTGTGGATAGACAAAGATGTATACCACTCTAAAATTACTGGGGATTCCGACAAAGCTCGTCAGAATGGTACAAGTTACGCTGGAGGAAACGAATGGTCGAGTTAAGATAGGAAATACTATGTCCGAACCGTTCGATATAAAAAATGGGTATGGGTTCAAACAGGGTGACGCAATATAACCACCACTCTTTAACTTTGTATTAGAACCCGTGATGAGGATGCAATCCAACAATCAACGTGAAATTACCCTCGATGGGGCACCCAACCCCCTCCAAGTACTCGGATATGCGGATGATTTAGATCTAGTGGGGGGTACAAAGGAAGACTTACAAGGGGACACCACACCCTTCGGGTCACCAAATCTGACCAAAATTTTTCTACATGCTTGTACTACCGAGAATATGAAGAATCTCAAGTATTGCTGACAAATGCGCACTCTGGACAGAGTTAGAGGATAATCAAGTATCCCATTTTTAATGAGTTCTAGCCATTTTCACCGGTAATAGGCTTCTATGGTATCATCAGCTGATCTCGCTCGACCAAACTCCCCATCAGTGCTGCTAACCTTTCTTCACATTTGGAGCACATGAAATATGAACAATTCAGAGCTAGAGTATATTGCCTCCAATACCTCTGTCCAGCGATCATCTCGAATTCAAAACATTGCTACTGGAAACTTACTTTGACGTAAATCGATATTCCAACTCACCCTCCGAGATGACCTGCATGCTTCATTAACCGGCATGATAAAAGACACATTGGCCCCTAATATATCATATAATGATCTAATATATCATATAATGATCTAATATATCATATAATGATCTAATATATCATATAATATCATACAATGTTGTGTAACAGCAGAATCCAGCATAATATTAGGAACTGAAAGTCAAAGCCGGCAATTTTTATCGAAACACACTGCAGCAATCTCTCACAAATCTCTCACTTGTGTTGACACTGTATGGACTAACATCCCATTTCTGGGAGTATATACACAGCTGGTGTCTGATTTCTTGTATAGATTCTTATTGCACAATCACAAATTCTACTAGTCTGCGGCAGGAACAGATTCGGAATCCAAATCAGAGTTGAGATCATGGACTGAATTGATATCACGGGTGAGAAAGGCAATGGGCCACATTTCTGAGCTCCCATCGCTTGTTCTTACTGCTTGGCTTAATTATCACAGATTCTTGGGTTCTGATGATGGGGGAAACTGTAAGAGAAAGTCATTACCTCTTTCATTCATTAATTCTACCAATCTTGGATGATCATGCTGAAACCTGAAACACAAAAATAGAAATCCACACAAAGTATCTAAAGCCCTAGTACAACAGAATTCATCAAGCTTTCATGATAAAATACTGTCAATACTCATCTGAATATGAACAAAGGAGATGTTGGTTTCAATACTTGTGATAAGTTAAGTTGCTGTCAAGTAGTGACTCGGCAATATCTGACAGCAGCTGGTGAGTCTGTCTAGCTGTATTCCATGGAAGTTGTGGGAAAAGAGTGATCAGGAAAAATCTGAAAAAATCAACAATGATAGAACTGTGTTCACTCAACCTGACGCCGTTGTCAATAATAATTGCCCACCCACCTGTCTTTGATAAATAAACAATCACCCCTCGCTACCTGAAACTCGCTGTATCTTTGCAGAAAAGTCTGCTCAGGCTCCCAGTCTTATCCTCCCTAGTTGCTCACCCTCTATTCATGAATGCTTAACCATCAGCATTGACTAATTATCATCTATTTTTATTATAACGTAAAATAACAGTATTCGGCCTTTGTTTCTCTGAACGATGCGCAGTACATCTCGCACAGCCTTACAAAAGTTGAATATCGTTTTTTAACGTTATAATAAAAATGGATGATATCTGGTCCATTCTGAGGGTTGAGCATTTATGGATAGAGGGCGAGCAATTGGAGAGGATAAGATTGGAGCCTGAGCAGACTTTCCTGCAAAGATACAGCCAGTTTGAGGTAGCAGGGGGTGATTGTTCATTTATAAAGAACAAGGGGGTGGGCAATTATTGTTGACAACGGCGTTGGGTTGAGCAAATACAGTTGCGTGCAAAAGTTTCGGGCCACACTATTTTTTCTCGATAAACTTGCTATAGTCTAGAGTAAGGAAAGATAGACTGTCATATTTCAAACACCA
>JAPYYZ010005525.1:0-20124 GCA_030522705.1 Eretmocerus eremicus | reverse complement strand
TCCCCCGTATTCTAACTTCCTTTGCGGACCTAAAAATTCCACTCACATATCTTTGCTCAAAGGTCATATTTGACTGAAAGCTCACTCGGCTCTGAGACCGTGTGGGGTAATGGGATGGAAATCGGGAGCAAAGGAGAGAACGAGAAGCTGAAAGTTGCTAGGTAGCTTTTATGAGTTGCAAACTGGTCCGAGTGAGCTGCACTTTCCTCTCGTACGCGGAAACCCAAAGCGACTCGCATAACTCTGACTAATTCGATATCAAGTATGGCCGGGTCAGAATTGGGTGCGATTTCGCCAGATGTACAGAGAATTTCAAAGCACTCGAGAATACAGTTTCTCTACATTTCGACGTGAGGGTTGATTTTTACAAGAATGTTTGAGGAAACCACGGCGCACGTTTTATGCGAAAACGCGAAACTTTCTGTCTTTTTATCGGATCATTTTGAGCGTGGATATTGATTTGCTCGCGGATTTTATGTTCAATGCAGCTTGTGCCGACTTTCAACTTTGGCATGACTCGCGTAAGTAAGATTCTTGCACGATAGGATCTCATCGACATTTTGCCTCCCAACTGTAAGGGAGCTGTACTCATTCAAATCCCATTTACGATGAAAATGTGAGGAGAGATAGGATCCTTGACATGGTATTCGATAATTTTGAGGCTGAATTACAGAAAATTAATAGGAACGAACAGTTTCTAGTTATGTTACATCCACGTACATATCTGACATGAATAACTCTGTCTACTTTCTGAGGGTATTAACCGTCTATGGCCGTGCAGGTCCTGCAGGACCCATGATCATAGAACGTACTTTTAAGGTTGCGACCAAACCCTTTGATTGATATGGGTCAAACTTATTTCAGTCATTCCTAACCATGGCCTCCCTCCACCTATGTGGTTAGTGAACCATCAACTACTCTCAGCATCGGATTAAGGCCGGTTTTGAGGAAAATTCAATTCATACGTAGCAGCCTCTCTTGAGCTATGGGAGGGATCCTCAATCACTTGGAATAAATTTTTGGCTAGTTTTCGATGCCCCCGGGCCTGGAGGGGTAGTCAAGATTTGATGCCATGGTGTCACATGGAACGATTTTTAAAACCATCGACTGGTTTAGATATTCCAGATGCGCGTAATGCAGGAGTATCATTTGTAAGGACAAGCCCCTATTTCAGTAAAATTTCCGGTGAGACCAAAATAAGAGCGATATTCGATTTATAAATTTTCCAAAAACGATATCCAAGATCAGTATCAGCTGAAAGTCACTGAAACGAGGGAAGCATGTTTTTGTTACGTTTTGTTCCATGGAAACCTCAATTGGTACAGAGTATTCGGTGAGTTAGTAAAATTGATCAGTGAACAAAAAAAGTGGTTTGTGCGAAGAATTCTGCAATCCCTGCAGGGACCGGGTCAATTATTTCTTAATCCAAAGAATCAATGAATTTCACGATTGATTTCGTCGTGCGCCTCAAATAATTACCCACTAGATTGACAAAATCGTGACACAATCTACCGAAGTTTCTTATTTGTTCATTCGATTTCAGCGCAAAACCGACAATGAAACCAGTAACTGTATAGCATTTCTGAGTTCCACCCCCTCCGCACAAAACCAAATAACACTCTCTCAAAGTACTTACAAACCGCATTACCGCCCCGCAAACATTCTTAACCACTGAAGAATCAGCGTCAGTCACCGCGCCGAGATCCTCTTACAAATTTCCAGAACCCGCGAGTCCCTTCACCCAACGTCAACGTCTCCCTCGACCATCCCAAATGCAACGGCCGCGTAACTCCAGCCCCATATTTGCAAGTGCCTCCACCCTCTTCCGCGCGACACAAGAGCCACGAGGGTAGTCTTTCGCGAGACGCCTCGAAATTACGCTTGATTACGAAATATAACGCGTAAGCCCAAAGACAGCGACTGCTCGTAGCTGTCTACTAATAGAGCCTCCAGAGCCCGCACTCGTGCGCGTATTACCCGTTTGTATACACGAAAACTCACGTTCGAGTACACACGAGCATTCATGCATTCATGCTTCGGGGCTATTGTAGGTGCGCGTGTGTAGGTGAGAGGGTTGCAGCCGCGAGGCGAAGACGAACTGCTCGGGCGTCTTGTTTAATAATTCATGAGTCGCGACGCTGCGGAGGCCCCGAGGCTGCGGAATCGCAGACCTTATTACATTTCGCTAGCGCCCGCGGAAATATACTCTGGCTCGAGTAATTCGTCCGAGATTCTCGGGCTGCGTGTACGCGGGTGCGCGAGGAAAACAGAGCGACGAGGATATCGGTTGTGTGGAAATGCGCTTGATTCGCTTGGAGGTTCAGCAGCTGAGCTCGAGCTGAATTTTCAAGATGATCGGGGAGAGGTGAGATGTGTAGGGAGGAGTCGGAGCAGAGATTGGTCACTGGTTGAAATACCCTTGGGTATCGATGGATATGTGAGGGAGGGTTTGAGAAATGCTTGACGGACGATCTTGTGGTTTGGGGTTCTTGTGGTGTTTGATAGGTGCTCGCTGTGATTTCATGAGCGGGATGGTACCGACTATGAATTTTGCGAGTGAATATTCTAGTAGGATCTAGATAGCCATTAGAGATTTTGAATCTGATAGAGCAGTGGAATCAATATGGATATTGTGAGTTATCAATAGGAGGGGTCACAACTCCAAATCGCGGATTTGTCTGAAAAATTGGACGTAGTCTTCTTTTCGTGTGAAAAAATGATATTTAAAACCTCAGAGTCTAATGCTCGAGCGTTTTTTAGTCACAGCCCATAACATTAGCATTTCCATAAATAGATATCACTTTTCAACATGGGTCTAGACAGGCAGTACCAATATTCTGGCCAATATCTGAGAAACTCTTGAACTTTAGACCCTGAGGCTTTACATTTTATCTTTTGGCTCCAGATAAGAAAACTATTCCCAAAGTTTCAGCCAAATCCGTGGCCCGGAGTTGTGACGCCCTCTTAGTGAAAACCTATCGCTGGATTAGGATTACCCGGAAAATTGACCTCGTGATGCCGAAGACTACCGATTCTTCCTGCCAAGTTTTATTTAGTGAATCAATACGTAGTAATTCAAGTTTGTACAAAAAAAACGGATGAAGCAAATGAATATACAAGAGAATATCATCCAGATTTACAGACGGAATCTTCCAGTTAGGAGACGCATGAAGATTAATTGGATGGGATGGCACCCTTCATACAAATTCGATGATTATCTTAGAACTAATCGCAGTCGTACAGTTCACTCATCCGTTGATATTTGAAATTCTAGCTCGCTATGATATGATATATAAGATGGAAGAAAATCCTATTCCTCCCACAAAAACAACCTAAAATACTTATCAGCTGAAAGGAAGCTTCTTACAAATAGATGTCTACTTCGCCATAGTGGGTGCAACTTTGCTACACATTTGAAATTGCCATAGCCAGAAATTTTCATCAAACTTCGCGAGCTATCGAACGGGAGCTAAGAATCACAGCTTTCAATCCATATGCTGCGAAGTTCAATAAATCTGTGAACGAAGGTGATGACTTCAAAAGTGTGTCAAAATTGCATCTCACCGTGGCAAAATAATCCAATTTTAGAGAGGTGTATGGAAGAGATATCCATACAAACAGCAAAATTCTATCACGAAACGTAGCTCTCATCGTCGGGTTCGTTATTTGTGTCATATTGATGACACAAATAACGAACCCAGTCAAACAACTGCGTTGTTCCAATTCCTGAAGGCAGAATGCTGAATTCCCAAGTTGAAGTTTGATCCAACAAACTCCCTAAATGTGCGACTAAACCCTTTGATGAATCCTGCATGATTGTACCTCAGCACTAATGATCCGTCTAATTACCTGCTCATTGACGTGCATCCTCACGCATATCCAACTGGAGCACAGAGAATTCAACGCACGTTCGGGCAGACGATACATGCGCTTTAATCACGCATTGCCGAGCAGCTCGTAAGCGACGCGTCGTTCCGGGAGGATGCGCCGACGGTAGCAGCGATGCGAATCGAAGTATTGATATTTCAAAGTGAGTTTGCTGCCTGTTCAAACGTTTTCCGTCCGGAGCAGCGCTTGAGAGCACTACGCAATGGCACATATAGAAATGTGTACGCAAAACACGTAGATGTCAAATAACGTGACTCGTTTCTCAAAACTCTGACTTTATCCATGACAACGGTTATGTGAGAGATTATATTGTCATTGTATCCAAGCCAGAACAAAAATTTGGGAAAATGATAGAGTTTTTATGAACCGATCGTTTCTTGTAATCATAGTTGTTTGAGATGTAGACTTGGATAGGAAATCATCATGGATGAATAACATCTTTCATGTAGGGATACCTTGAGACAAGGTCATGTCTGACTAACTAAAATCCCAGCATGATTCTCTGGACCATTACTAATACAATTGATCAGTTTCTAGTCTGAATTGGACGATGCAGATTTACGTCTATTCTATGTCAGTTTTCACCTACCAAGAAAACAAACGAGGGTATTTTCAACTCTATCGTGGCAGAGAATTTGACCAAGATCATTTCGGTACGCTACTCCTGATATTCCTCCGAGGGTGCGCATTTAATGTGTGGAGTCAGGTTCCTGACTTTGTTCACAATCTGAGATCGTAGATTTACTCCTTGCTATTGAAATTGTATAGTTTCATTAAGCCAAATTTCTTACCACGTATCTACCGATTCACTATCTTGATGATACGTGATGAGTGGTGAAAATCGATTTCATGTATACGCGCGATCGTATATGGCTGGCATGAACCATACCTAGATGAGTAATTCCGTGGAAAGCGGGATTCTTTGAGGCTAAAAATTCCACGGGTGTGATTTGGGTTAAGAAATTATCTCAGCCCCAAATGAGTTTCCAGTGGTTAATAGAGTTGATTCTGATATGTTTGGGCATCAGAAACAAGTATCCAGAGTTATGTAAGCCAAGGTGAATCTCAGGGAAAACTACGGCATGTTTTTAGAGTCCGATAGGGGGACGGAATTGACAGGCACGGAATTGACATTTCGCCTTAAAAGTGCTCTCACTACTCGGGGACAAGTCGTGGACATTTTTCCGCATATATTTCACCTAATGCCGCCAAATACTACAAAAAAGTGCTTTTTACTATGCGATACAGTGTTTAGGGTAGCAGCACGCCAGGGGGGCGGAATTTACCGAAAATTTCGTTCGCAAGTTGTGAAACCCGTTCCAACTGCTCGCTACTGCACAGATTTGATTCTAGAGCCGCTCTACCGTATTTATTCAAGCCTTTGAAATGTTCCGATGATAACTTCGCCGGTATGAAGAGTCATATTGATGACCTGAATGTTTGCAGCCGTTATTACTGTTGTACCATCACTTTTGGTGCAAATCTCCGAACAAAATTCCATTTGCCCGTGCGAAAGCTTAACTTCTTATTTCCACTCGCTAAAATGGTGAAATGGTTCACTCCAAAGTATAGAATTTGAAAGAATGATTCAGCTCAGGTATTAGTGATCTTCCAGGCACAGTACTTGTTTTCATAGCGAAGATTGTGTTCTGGACAGGGGACGGAATTGACATTTTGACACCTAATTCTCTAATATAAAAAACGGAGGCCTCAAAAATTTCTCGAAAACCAACCACAGATTTGGTAACCAATAACCCTAGAACATTCTTGCAGCAACGATTAAAGCCGCGGAGGATCGTGCGAACCTTGGACACAGAGAATCCCACTTTCCGCGGAATCACTCATCTACCACATTTATGCTTTTCAAAATTATCCTGATCTCATTGACCTTCACTCATATCTGGCGCAAGCTCTTTCCATTAAGACAGTCTCGTGAATGGTAGTAGTCAATAGTAGTTGGTTCTATTCTTCCTCATGATCCACAGTTGGATCAATAATTCTCCCCTCGAAATTTTTTTCTCAGGATAATGATTTCAAAAGTGTCCTCCATTTCCATCGAGATGCGGTGTACGGTTTTAAAGTCTTTTGCTTTAACAGAAATACTATCTCATCATATTCCAAGACTCGTACAGATTGCCGTAAAGTATATACAATCATTTAGTGAATGATGAAGAGGGGATAATGAAGTGAGTATTATTGAATCTCAGAACATCCTGTGATTAAGGTTTAAGGTCAGAATAACCACTTCGAAGCACCCAAGAAAATTTCCCATCTTAAAAGCCTTCTCTCGCGTCTCAATTCTCGAAGAAAATCTCGCGTAGCCGATACCGTGCCATTCAAGAATCAACAGAGCGAAAGTGAGAGAGAATCAAATAGACCGGCACCGCGAGCCCTCAGGCGTGACTCACGTCCTGAATTCAATCAAGCTTGAAAACGCCGATGAGGATTCCTCCAATCCTCTCTCCTTCTCTTTTCCTCTTTCACGCTCCTACATCCCCACATCTCCCCCTCGCCCCTGTATAAAACATCAAATCCAAGAGTGGAAAACCCCATCGCCCAAGAAATTCGTACCTCTCTCTAGCTAGATTTGTCAGTGAACCGATCTCCGTCAATGGCGTTCCGTCTATACGGAGAGACACTGTTGCTCTCCCAATAATTTGGAAGTCTAATGCTCTAGCTGATCGTCTTACACTTATACGCCCCTGCCAAACCCACGAGTGAAAGACAGGCAAAGTGACACGTGAATGCAGTGGCAAAGAGCCTCCAGACCAGCGCACCATCACAGACATACAGATGGAATCCTCCAAGACGTCCGCGAGACCCCTTAAGGCTCTCCATTGAATAATTCAAGCGCGTTCGGGGTGCTACATAGGCGGGCTGCTTGAGCATTCGATGCCACTCGATGGGATGCACCAGTGGAGCTTGGCAAATGGAAAAGGATAGAGCAGTCGATGAGGAGCCGGTAAATGATCGCTTGGGAGTGCAGCCAAAGAGCCGAGTGGTGAATTTTCAGCGAACGAGTTTTGGGAATGCGTTTTAGAGAGTTCGCAGGAGCTTTGCCTTTGGAGAGGAGAATTTTGATGGCGGAGAATCGCTGATGGGCGTTTGGAAATCAATTCTACCACGCGGCGAGGAGACCGTCGTGGTTGGATGGGTGAGAGATCCTCTCTTCGCATTGAGAGAGACGATGAATTTTGATTCGGAGAGAGAGAGAAGAGGGGGGGAGAGAGAGGAGTGATGGAAACTGCTCTCATTATGTGACTGTGGTTTGGAAAGTTTCTTTGGAAAGTTTCGAGAGAGCTTGGGATGTAAGAGGTGTACGTAGTCTTCGTGATGTACGATTTGATCATGTTAAGATCGTTCAAGATTTCAACTCATCACTATAGAAGCCTAGAATGATGAGCACCATTGATGATAAGTAATCTGTAATTATTTTTCGGATGCCTTGCACTCGACAAAACCCTCAGATAATCTGATTAACATATGGACCCAAGGAACAAATTGGACCATGAATGGGGACAAAATTTTGTATCAGAAGTAGAAAATCTCTCAAAATTTGAATCTTGCCATTTTCCATTCGATTTCCATTTCAGAAACATATTTTGTCGTCAGACTAGCAACCCTGATTGCACGGAACTCTCAACCAGGGGGATATCGTCTCGAATGATCGAGGAACGAGCCTGGAATAGAATAGAGACATCGGAATGAGATCAAATGGGGTTAGTTGTCGATAAGAGGTCGTGGAGGATGATATTAATGGAATATGGCTTTTACAGGCCAGCTGTACTCGAGCACCGAGTAAGAGCATCGTAAGCGCAAACTCGCGTATCGGAAATTGTAGCTCTCGTGATCTCATTAGAGCAGATGAAAAGTTGATCAAAGAGAGACTTATTCCTCCTTCTCTCTCAAGAATGATGTGATATCACAATTTTGAATCGCTCGAAAAAGGAAGATTATGTAAGATGTACACCATCTAAATTACTTCATGCATAATTAAGATAGCCAAGATCTGATACCATTAATTCTTCAAAATAAACTTGGGATGGAATGCGTGGCATATTTGTAATCTGGACTGTACCGCATGTAACAGCAACCATGAAAATTCTCGTTTGTTGACTCGGTCAAGTACAGTGAAGAGTACGGACATGTCCAATAAAGTGACCCTGCCTCACTGCTGAGCATACACATGATCAATATGTGCATGTGACATGAATGCGTGTCCACTATATACAGTCCCCGCACAGCTGACGAAGCAAAACTTCCCTCTGGCATAGATATGCCATCTCAAAACGAGCACATTTCTGTTCATTTATGTACCCATACGGACCGATTTCATGGCCGAATCAATTTAGTATCTTTCTCAAATGCGGTATCCATAAATCAAATGACCCATGCATTTTTTCACTTATCTTTAGTCTATGCATCCTTTCATGTAAACCCTCTGGTGGCATATTTTTAGTCATTTCCCTTCAATCGGTTTGATAGATTGTTAACCAAGCCCTATATAGTTGATACTCCTTTGAGATCAATTGGGAATTTTTTGAACGAATCTTCCATCTTGACGAAGAGTAGATGCATGGGAACAATGGGTGAAGTATCAGTTTGGGAGCTGGATCAGGGATACTTCAATATATCTTGCATAGGTTTGTTTCAAATACAAAATCTGCCCCGGTCGAATAGATTAAAATAAAAATTCCGTCACAATATTCGCATGTTCATAATACTCGTCAGATTTGGGGCCTCATGCTGATTCGCCTATCCGATCCAATCCAATAAAATAGTTCCACAGAAGAAAAGTAAATCACTCACTTGTTAAAGAATTCTCGATGAGGAATAAACCAAAATTCTTCACTCTCCGATTCCTAAATCGACAAACGCTGTAGCGCCTCTGCGTTTGAGCGGCTCTCAAACTTCCCGGATTCGTGTTCAACAACGTTAGACTGCTGCGGATGGCGTTGAAAAATTCAGACGCAGCTGAGCTGTATCGCGCAGCGATCGCTCGTGAAGCACGGACTGCCACTCGACGAGCTCACGCTCTGTACATCACACACACACGCACTCGACTCTCGCGCGCTTCATTAAGGTGACTATGGCGCGCGAGGGATCAGCTCGTGTATGAGAATCTACCTTACCTCCTCTGACAAACTTGCAATAGAACATCTCACCCTAAAAGCGCCTGCGTCTGATACTTCCGTCTACACCTATCAATAAGTCTTCTAGATTCCCACAACTGTTTGAAGGTTTCCAGCCCTCATTGCTGATGTCGATCGTTGCGAAATTTGTCGGCGAGTTTAGTCACGAAAAATTGATCCTGAATTGAATTGAAATTGGAGCTGTGTACGTGGCGATCCATTTGGAGCTGAATTTCTCCTTTGTGCTGGATCTCTGCCATAGAAACTCGGGTCAACTTGGCGCGCAGAGCTTGGCGATAGAGAGTGATATATTTTCCCGGGATTCCGGCCAAGATCTTTTCATCAATACTCGCACCGGATACTTAGAGTTTCTCTAACGAGCGGCTGCAGGAAGTTCATTTTTGAGCTCGATCCACGATGATCGCAGACCCGCGTGGAATTTTCTCTAGGGTATGATGGAGCAGGTTCAAAGGAGCATGAGCTTGTCATGGCTTCGAATACTCATTTATCGAATGCGTTTTCTTCTAGCTGAACAAAATAGTGACGTACTATCTACATGTGGAAAAATTGTCAATTGAGTCAGCAACGGCACGGCGCTGGAATTAATTCAGCACTGACTCGGCGGCAAGACTAAAATTCAAGCATATAGTTTTAGGAATTCAGGAATGAGAACGGCTTGATGAATCTTCCGTAAAAAATGGCTGTGTTGGCTTGGTTCTTCACCCCTGGGTTTCTGGAATCGCTGTGCTTGAATATGACGTAATCGAGCCATCAATTCGTAAGAAAGTGACTCTACTAACCATTCTGGTGGTTGGAAGAGGGGAAAAAGGGGGAGGGGAAGATCTGAGTCACCAGAAATTGATACGAGACCGACAGAGGGGGTCTAATATAGGAGATATGGAGATTTTTTGCTTGCGAAAAGAATTCTTAGCTACGTTGAATTCCATCTCGCAACAGGAGTTTGTTACCTTTGGATCGCGGATTTGGCTGAAAATTTGCGAATTGTCTTCTTCTAGTGCCAAAATAAAATACCCAAACGCCGCGATTGCCAACTCTCAAGCGCTTCTGAACTAGAAGTTATGACATTAGCATTGTTAGCATACACATACTAGGCCCAACCTGTACATGCCATTCATTCTTATATACTTGCAGTTATAAAATAGTAATAATGTCGTAGCTTCGAGTGCAGAAACGCTCGAACATTGGCAAATACAGTTCGGCGTTTGTACGTCAGCTTCTGGCACTAAAGGGAAACGATTCCCAAAATTGCAACCAAATCGATGATCCATAGGTGACAAACTCCTCTTGTCAGTAACCCTGAGATCTCCTACATTGACTCTCTCTGGGCACTTATCAATTCTTCCCGATTGATCCCCTCCATTCTCCATTTACTTAAAGCCCTTCCAACACGAATATCTTCATGTGAAGGCATACGGGGTAACAATGAATTGGCGATAACTTTCGGATGGCTCGACGGAAAAATCTGAAAAAATTGAGAAAACTATTTCAGCTCAAGAGAACTGAAATTCCACAATAATCAATTTGAAGTCTGGTTGTATACGCCTGCTAGAGATAGAGAATCTAAAACTTGAAAAATCCATACTTTTGACTATTTTCATCTAGTTCTGATCAAAATGACATTGTCCAACTGAAAAAAAATTCTCATGTGCCAAAATCATTGCGTGTTGAAAGGGTTAAGAAGATGGTGGGTGGTAACTACAAAAACTGGAAGCTCGATGACGTCACCTTCGATTTGAGCGATTCGGAAAACCTGGGGAAGGGGGAGGGATCTACTTTTTGTGACGTTTATAGCCGCATTATGGGTCGCCCAATTCTCTCCCCTGAAACTGACTCAGCCATCGGAAGACCGGATATGTATTTGGCAAACGCAGCTGAAAACTGGCTAAATTCAAAACTTTTTTGAATAGCATCCTTCGAAGTGTCAGTATCTAAATGGATACGATTGTAGCTGATCGCATTGTTTTCTATTCAGATTGTAATTTTGATGCCGGATTCCTCTCTCCAAGCCTCTCGTATGAAATATGACTGATATTCACCATGATCATTTTCAATCCATGAATAGCGAAGGGCAATCAATTAATTACAAGGGATTAATGAGTGGCTGAGTGTACTTGGTTGAATAAGCTACTCTTATTAATGGCGTAAATTAATCAATGAATAATCAACCTCACCATCATTTCATATCCGTATCCATCAGCACCAAGCCTCTACTGTTTGATTATTGAAGGAGCAATCGTGCAATATTCTAAATAAAGCGTCAGCTACCGACATTCACGGTACATAATATTACAATTTCAATCACAGTCCGCGCAACAGTAGAGTAGTAACGAGCTTACTCGCATCAATATTGCGCAGATTCGAGGAACGCACTATTCATTTCGTCCGCTACGAGCTGGTCAGCTATCTCCTCCTACAAGGCAACAACAAAAGAGGGATGAACGACTCGATGACAGCTCAAAGTTTTAACGAAGAAAATCGATACCCTCGGATACCTCGCCCCTATTACGCTCCCACATCACCGAAACATATCATATTGATGAAGAAGATAGCGATAGCATTCGTCATTCACCAATCGCGATGACTCGATGTACAGCTACTAGGTACACACGCGGCAATTGGCGCACGTCTGGCCGATCTCGCACTCGTACTACTGAAAGCGAGAGGTATACGGCTCTGTGCGCGGCGGAAGGTTCGTTCACATTTCGCGGGGGCTGGTTTGATTGCGAGGAGTGAGCGAGAGGCCCGAATCGATCGCGCTTGATTGCTGCAGTACGCGTGGCAATTCTATCGAACTTAAAGCTCTTTCGAGCGCACGAGGGCTCTTTTCGCTCCGATTACTAGTGAGGCTGTGTGCATTGGGGGCTCTCTTGAATGTGACGAGGCTAGTTTGACGAAATGACGTGGAGTACGCCGACAGACACGCTTTTGTAGGACTTTTTTATTCTCTGCGTCGTGTGGTTCTGGGCGGAGGAGGATTACTCAAGTTTGGAATCCTAGTTTCCGCATTTGCGAAGCTTCTGGACTTTGATGGAGCGTTTTCTTCAGGATGTAATAGCTGATGTATCGATACTCTGTACAGAGTCCATCCAAGTGTATATTCGAAACAGAAGCTCGCGAAACTCTTGCCGGAGCATATTTCATCGGGCGAAGCACAACAGACGCTCGAGACATAATCGTTCTCCTCTCTCGAGAGCCGACGTGATTTACGACTATATGCAGCAGACAAAAGCGTACACCCGAGGCATCGTAGGAAATTAGCGAATCATTGCTTGTATTTGAGACTTGGGCTCTGTACGGGCGTCCCATTTGGAAGCTGCCAGAGATTCTTCCGAGACGTCGACGCGATGATCCATCTTACATTAGAGCAGAACGAGCTTGCGATTCTGAAGACAGGCTTTGGGTTTCTACATGAAATAATCAATGAGATACAGGAAGCTTTTGAAATCCTTTGGGTGGGTTCTGGGGGATAGGTGGGAGACGAGAGCAATAGGTAGCTTCAGGCGCTGACGATGGAAATTGCACGCATTCCGCTGCCGTTAACGACAAAGACGTCTTTCGGTCACAAGAGCTGAATAGAAAGGCTATGCCGCACTAATTAATGAATGTGGCAGGAACTGATACCAGTTCTCGTTAGGGACCCTTTCCGTTATGGACAATCTGTCTCGAATAGATAGATCAAATCTGCATAAAAAAGTACACTGGTGTCAGCAAGGTCGTGAAAGGATCTTATTTCCATGGGTTGTCATAATCTCAACATCTTCTCATAACTTTGTTTCACTCATTCTACCTCAGGTGCTGAGATAAAATGGGCGGCTATTAACATTAGTACTGACAATTTTTCTAGGGAAATTCTCACTTCTATAAGAAGAAGATTTTGTGATTTCAGGTGCTAATAATCTAATCGACTATCGCTATTCCTGCGCAGGAATCGTTGTTGGACATTTCAATGTGATGCGCACAAGCCTATCGCATCCCTAAGCTCAGACTATTCCGGTATTTTAGAAGGTCCAAGCTTGAGACAAAACCTCCAAAATCCATGATATTCTCGCGCACCGAGCGCGTATAGCTAAATTTGGCATGAGTGGTCGTTAGTCGGCCGAGCAAATCAAAGAATTTGAATCTTCGTATCATCCTCTCTCCTACCTCCTTATGAGTACATCAAATCATTCAGGAAAAATTCCTCAAGGATTCCCCTTCATTAGAATAATGGCTTGAGGATTGTTTGATTGTCGACGAAAGCCAAAAATTTATCTTTAACTTATGTGAAGAACTCTTTGTCACGTCAATATACTATAAAGTGTGATCATTTGGCTCAATCAGAATTTGTAAATAGTGACTATTACACGGATATTTCGATTGACTATGATTCATTGTTCTTCCATAGATATCTCCAAACACAATAAATCGTTTCCAAATCCGATGAAAAAAGTTTTCCCCACGGTATATAAATAATGCTCTCTTATGGCTCGGTTTAACTGCGATTAAACTTCCGAGCACAGCCTTATCCCTGCAAAGTTCTCACTCTTGGCATGGAATTTATGTGAACCTGCTCTAATTGTAGGCATTATTTCCTTGTTGCAGGGAGTTTCCTGGGGAGAATGGACGCCTTGTACGAGGTGAGTTATATTGTTTAATACCTTGAGTTCATTTAGTTGATTGATACTATCGAACGAATAGATCCAAGTTGAAACTAAATACATGTCACTCGGACTATTTGCATGACAGAAGTCTGATACGGAACGTGGATTGAATTGACAGTTGGAAATGACAAATTATCCCCGTCCAACTTTCTGACATGCAAAAAGATTTAGCGAAATCTCACTGGATGTTCTTTGCTTCGCATTGGCTCTCTAAAGAAATATCTACGACTGATATTAGAGTTCAGTCATAATCACATCGAAATTCCTCTCATTCGTGACATTGATGATTTTGTATCCTCCGCGCACTTGATATTTCCATAACCCGGCCTCAAGAGTCCACGTGGAAATCCCCGTGGAAATTCCAAAACTACCAAGTCGACTGAGGATTCCACGAGGCATCCACGTGAATTTCACGGAGAATTCCACGTGGAATTTCCATGGGGGTCTTCCACGTGGACTCTTGAGACTGGGAAGCTCACAATAACGCCCCATGCTCGAATCACTCATACCAAATTGCATTGCTCTTGCTCCAATCAGGATCATCCACTTTTGCTCACTTCCGGTCACTCATTTCAACCTATACCACAGACACGCCAGTACAAGCAGATTGAAAGAGCTTGCGGTCCAAGCTCAGCTTCAAACCGATGAAGAGCAATAGGCTCAAGAGCAGAGAGAGAGAGAGAGAGAGAGAGAACCTCCCTCGAGACGCTGCATGCTACTGGCGGGCATAATTCATGAGTTTTATAAGTTCGGACTGCAGCAGCTTGGAAACGCCTACTTTACGATCTTAGCGGCGTCTTTTATCTCCATCGATCTCCACGGCTGGTTGGCTCGCACGCGTCGCCCAGCTGCGATGTAGCTCTACCTTTCCCTATCTTTCTCTCACAGCTCTCTCCTCTATGCTCCATTTTCCGCAAGTTTTTGGATCAACGAGAGAGTTATACATTCCCTGCGGAGCCAACGCGCCGGGCATTGCGCGAGGCCCATACTGCTCTTCTCTTGCGTGAATCACCGCAAATCCGTTGGGTTTCCCTCTCTTCTCGTGCTTTTTGCAACCAGCGCGCCTACATCTCTTACAAGTATTCTGGTTCCTGCTCCATAGCCTTTACTCACAGAATATTTACGAGTTGAGCTCGCGGTTGGGTTACACGATAGAAAAGTGCAAATTGTTAATACTGTGAAATTTATTTCCGATTCATACGGTTCTCGGCCAGAACAATATAATGACATTCCGGCTCTTTAAAAAACCGAGTCAGTACTGCGAACGCTACTCGGGCTCGTAATATCATCTTTCGAGAGAAATCCTACAGCATGACGTTGATGAATAGTCCATCGGTACGATACTGGAAGAATTATTCCAAAAGATGTTTGCCAAGCTAAGTAACGACCAAAATATTGACTCAGTTTTTCAAAAATTTGAAATATAATGATGACGTCCTAATCCATAGTCATCCACGTAAGGAAAGAAATTGGATGAAAAAAAAAATTATCTCTTTCATCTTAGATGGGTTTTGTTGTGAAAAGTACGCCTATTTCAATGTCTTGGAACTGGAGATCGTGGTTCATTTCATGCATTTTATATTCTCCTCAACAAAACGCGAATTCCTATGGAAGAACTACAAATTGTGTCAATTTTCAAGGCCGTCGCTCTTCGAGTTTCTGAAAGCTCAGACTGGAACTCAACAAACATGCGAATTTTCGGGAACAGTATCTACCTAACGTTGACATGTGGTAACCTAACGTTGACATGTGGAACTACGTTAACACATACTGTCTCTTAACTGAGAGTATCCAATCGAGGCCGTACTGCTGGCGACTTACTTCGATTTGAACTCTTACCATCATGAGACTGTGTAAGCGTGAGATCATTTCACCGTAGGTCCATTTGAGATTATGGATCGCTCCAATGTTCTCTTACCAATGGACTGCAAATAATCTACGCTCGTCATATTGTATATAAACGAACCGAAACAGTAAACTATGTACCAGGGCTGAGGATCTATTCATTATCTCCAGTATGACATCAAATTTTTGAGTTTAGAGAGTAATCAACCGCATTTTCAATTGGAGAAGACATTTGCGAAGCCAATACATGACGTAACTACAACCTGATAGAGAAATTAAGAGCCATGTAAAATCATTCAGTCCTCTTTCTCCCCTCATACCCAATTGTGACTTGATAAGCGTATCTACGTTCACTCTAACCCGAAATTTACAATACCAAGCAGCCCTAACGATGCTATTCCTTGATGTCCAGGAGTTGCGGTGGCGGTATTTCGAGGCAACAGAAGCGCTGTCGCAGGAAGCCATGCAAGGGCAGGCCGTGGAGCATCAAGTACAAAGTTTGCAACGTGCAGGTACGTGACATATACTCCACATCTTGTATTTTTATAATCCACGCATGGCAATAATTACAACCAGGAGGCCTGCTCTCGGGCAATACACTACCTCTCGGAAGCCACACTCCCGAGACGTGTAAACTAAGCTCAACTTCGCGCCGAGACTTATGTAGTAGTTGCCTGGTAAATTGCAACTTTACGAGTATGAACTTGCGCAGTCTCCTCTTCTGTGTTATGTAGTCAGAGATAGTTCTGTTATTGTGGCTAACAAGTTTCAAATGTTTGCGTCGTAGAATGACAATGTGGGGAGGCATTACAGGAGAACAATTATTCCTGGCACAATGAGCTATTGGATCTGAATAGTACTGCGAAAAATTTTGAGAGTTGAACAAAGAGATATATTGCTCTGTTCCTCATCTTAGGGAGCATTGATGGAGATGTACGACTGACAAAGAAAGTGAGAGGAGAACGATAAGGGCGGCTGGGTCCTTCATACGTTTCTGAATGCGACACACGAATATAGAATGTCACATACTTAAAAATAGCAAGACCAATAAATTTCAGTTATGCCTAGACCATTAGTCAGCTAGATCTTGATTGAACAATTGAGACCTCCAAGAGCACAGTGAGAGACCCTTTCATCAGTGATTTTCATTAATCTTTCTACACATATACCTTCACTTCAATGCCCCATATAAGTGACGAGAAAACTTATGTCAAGTTCTGAGGCTGGAGATGAAAGGATCTTTGGATGATGAGTGATCAAGAACCGCGCCTTTCAGGATGTCAGGATTCAAAGACTTTTTGAAGAGAATAAGGACTTTTCAAGGACTTTGAAGACTTTGAGTACCAGTAGACACCCTGCCCTTAAATTTCACAATCTTTTATCTCAACATCGGTAAAAGACCTGATCAGCCAGCAGATCTCATCCATGATCAGTACCTCAAATTTCCGGTTCTGTTATGGAACTCCGATGAGCGACCAAGTATTCCACTTGTCCACAGTCTACAGTTTGATGTGGATCGGAATTTGGAGGATCCATCAAAGATTCACTGAGCAAACGCTCTAGATGCCTCAACGTCAATGCGCAAGCTCATCCCGAACGTCTACAGCCCATCAGCATCTCGGGCACGCCCGAGCGTCAGCAGTCAATGCGCAAGCTCATCCCGAACGTCTACAGCCCATCAGCATCTCGGGCACGCCCGAGCGTCAGCATTGGCCAGCCTCTGCCAGCAAATCCGTGTACAGAGTGTCGCAGTCCCTTGGAAGCCTGCGAACCTTACATTGGTCTCGTCGAAGCCAAAACCGACATCGCTCCGGCTCCCTCCGCGGCTCTCGCTCGACCCACATATCCTCACCGCCACTACACCTCGTACCGCCGATACGAATTGAACGTATATGGCATCATGGAATCGAGGACGAGAAATTGCTATTTGATGCAGTTGTGTATCCAGAAAAAGCCCAGGTTCTTGGGGACATTAATGCGTTCCACCGCGAAGTTTCGGCCTCGTTCGGATAATATACGTATATAAATTCTGCCTACACGCTTGCCAAACATTATAACTTCCAGTCAGAATCCCACGTAGACGCGAATATATACATGTGTATAAGTGAGTGAGTGAGTGAGTGAGTGAGTGAGTGAGCGAGGGTATGAGGGAGTGAGTGGGGGAGTAAGTGAGTGAGGGAGGGAGTGAGTGAGTGCGTGAGTGAGTGATTGAGGGAATGAGTGAGCAAGTATGTGAGGCCGTGAGTGAGTGAGGGAGTGAGTGAATGAGTGAGCAAGTCAGTGAGGAAGTGAGCGAGTTAGCCGGTGAGAGAGTAAGTAAGGGAATGAGGGAGTGAGTGAGTGCATGAGCGAGTGAGTGAGTGAGGAAATAAGTGAGTGAATAAGTCAGTGAGTGAGTGAGTGAGAGAGTGAGTGAGGGAGTGAGTGTGGGAGTGAGTGGATGAGTGAGCAAGTCAGTGACGAAGTGAGTGAGTTAGTCGGTGAGGGAGTGAGGGAGTGAGTGAGTGAGTGAGTGGTGAGTGAGTGAGTGGTGAGTGAGTGAGCTGGCGAGTGAGAGAGGCAGACAGAAAGAGAGAGAGCGAGGGAGAGAGTTCTGTCAACACACCGATCGACGCGAGTGACGCCGCGCGCGGCGGCGAGAGTTGTATAGTTGCTCCACGTGAAATGAGCGGGGCAAATTCGAGCTCACGTATAGATGGCTATGTGTAGCAGTTCAGAACGATGGGCTGGGCTTTTACGCCGGTCTTGTCTGGCTTATTGGATCAATTAGAATTCCGAGAGGAATTGCGGCCCGCAGCGGCCACCGAGAGCTGCGCCCAAAAGTACACATACCGAAGAGAGTGTACACAGTCCGTTCACGGCTCTGATTGTTGCACTACAACTCTGTATAGTTGGGATCATTCGATCCGACGGCCCGGCAAGGATCGATCGTTCAACGTTTACGAGCTTTTGTCCACCTCCGTTATATGGCACTGTCGATCTCGATTTACGCGTAGCTGACGCTGTACTAGTAAGCTTTCGATTTGCAGTTTCTTGTTATCGGCGTTCGTAGGTACACCGTTTGCGACAACTCTTGTTTCATAACCAAACCAATTGATCCGAGAAATCCCTATCTCAGCGATAGCATTTTCTATACGCTACGTATGAATCTCATTTCCCTAGACTATTGGATACAAAGGGCTTTCATGAAAGGCATTCTAAAAGGACTGCAGAGACTGAAAATTTAACGATTCTTCGGATTTTTGATTGCTCTACATACGCTCGAGCAAAAGCCTTTGCGACAATTCAACCAGTCTGTCAGTGATGCTCACAAAAAAAGCAAATCATCCGGAGCCCTGAAAATATTCTCCCCTCTATTTTCGACGCAAAAAACGCCAGACTCCAATCAATAAGATTACCAACTGCAAACGTCGCTCTGATTCGGCAAACACGAGGGAGAACCATCTACTCCTCTCATCCGCGCCATCGATATCAAAATTACGGATCCCTCCACGTCCTCTGTGAAAACACTCTGGAGAGGAAAAACATCTGCAGTACGGAATCACCCGGAAGCTTCGAGCAAACAGAATTTTCATCTCCGAAAGCAGCAGCAGTTTCTCGGACACCCGAGTTTGCCAAGAAGACGCGTCACGGCGAATAATACGAGAGAACCACGCGACACAAAAGGAGAAAGAGAGCCAAATAGTCGGGGGCAAATAAAACCTCGCTGTTTGAATGAATACCACCGCGATACGAAAAACGTAAGATCGCTCCGATGTAGCAGATATTACAGCTCGGTTCTGTATATCCGTCTTTGGAAAAGCAGAGGGTGCGGGAGGACTGCTGTCGTCGTCAGAGCTGGCGGGAATGGCGATGCACTGAAAGTTTCATTCGAGGGGAAAAGGAGCGACTGGCAAGGGTCCCAGACCTCGAAAGACGGACAGGTGACACCGGCTTGACGCAGGGGGCGAAATTTTTGCAGCAAGCCTTGGCGAGCTCGACGGAGCTGCGCTTCATTTATTCACGTTGACGCGCCGGCGGCTAGGCACTGAGCGCATGAGAGAGTGCGAAAAAATGTTGTATCCACGATGAAACGAGTGTGTGTGCTGGGGACAAGCGCTGCCAGGGAATTTCGAGAATCCCAGACGCACGCGGTGGTTCCGAGACCTCTGATGTAAGCGATGACAGGATTTTCACGCTCGTTTGAATTATAAACGGCGTCGTGATTCTGTTTGAGTTTGCCACGTGCGCTGGCGAATCATTTTGTGATATTTGTAGTTCGAGCTGGTATTATACTCGCTCTGGATTGTGTTGTGGATAATTTTGAAGTTCGTTTGACCTGTCGAATTTCCACCTGCAAGGGAAACTTACAATTTCCATCCGGTTTCGAATTTTGCAAAAGGTTCCTAAACTCAGATATTCCATAGAGATATCGTCACGAAGTTTCAAGATGAGATCTGATATGAGACCAAGACTAGATAAGTTGTCAACTCTCAACTCGACCCAGTGCATTATATGTTCGCTGCACGCAGTACCTACGAAACACGTGATGTACATGAATAAGCATCGAAGAAAATGAGAATATACTGAGTCTAGCTATAACGAATTACATTGGAGAT
>JAPYYZ010005524.1:0-10072 GCA_030522705.1 Eretmocerus eremicus | reverse complement strand
TTCTGGGAAAACTCTGTCCTCTGTGAAACGAGGATTTGATGTTTCTGTGCCTTCGTAATAACACGATGTCGTTCATTTCGAGGTAATGTATGAAATTTCCTCCAAGCCAAGCTGGGACATAATATTCTGATCCAGGCTTTTCACGTGCATGCTGTTCCATGAAGCTCACATTTGCAGCAGAGGCACCGGCTTTTCTTGCTTTTACTCTAATTATTGCATCATCGAGAAAGAAAGTAAATGAGTCTGTGACACACGAGGCATGCATTATAATTAGAGCCAGGGTGAATATAATGAATGAGGGGAGTGAGGGACACGAAATGAGCAATGTCAGTATATTTCAAATAACAAACTGCGATTTATTCCTTCAGTGACTTGTGGCCACAACTCGGCAGTGCGAGCGGCAGCGATATACTTAATTCATACAATATTCGATATATTACAACATTGATCATTCACAGTCGAGTTTTTAAAATCGATGAACGGCAGTTAAGTTGTATCTCCTTATACGATTAATAAATTTACACGAGAAGATTCTCCATTTCCCATGGCATAACGCGATATTTCGTCTTTTTCGAATCGAATAGAGGCATATACAAAAGAGGAAGAAAACAACTTTGTAATTACAAGCGGGAGTATTTTACTTCTACCCACCGGTCAACCATGTATAAGAGCATAAAGAAGCAGAGCGCGCGCGGGGTTACGCCCCAAAATCGCCGGCAGATCTCGTCTCGCAGCCTCTTTTGCGGAGGCCGAGCGAGAGCAGCCGATTTGGTCCCGCGCAACGACGAGCGCGCGCCCCGACATTATAACTCGCCTCTCGGCTCCGATCGTTCATTCTTCTCTTCCTTTTCGCATTGGACACCCATAATCATACGCATTCGCTTGTAGTATATATGTACAATTTTCGGCCACTATTCCTCGGGGCTCGATAAATTTAAAAACAACTTTATAACACATACATCGTCAAGATTTACAATATATACAAGTCTAGAATAAAATTTTCGTCTCGCTGACGAGATTCAATATTTTGTTACGTATCAATAGCGGAGAGGGAGCTGAGAACGGAATGTGTCTTACGGGTCTAGTAAGCGTGAATGCGAGCCCGTTTGGTGGTGCTGCATAGACGCGGTGTGCAACGGTACCGCATCTCCTAGGTATATACCCGCGAGTATACTCTCTCTCACACACGCAGACGTGTACACAGAAAAGCACACGGTCATAGTTTTAGGAACGAGATCTCGCGGCCGCGGCCGCTTAAACGGTCATTCGATCTTGATTCGGCGCGACATTAAGAGTGAGAGAATAAAAAAGGAGCGGCGTAGTTCTAGAGACCCCCGGACCCCTCTGAGCGCGAGAGGAACAAGCGAAGAGGAAGAGCCTGCTCAGCCTGTCGCTCGCTGAGAGGAGACCGCGAGCGAGAGCAGATCAGGGAGAGTGGGGGAAAAAATAAAAAGGAAGCCAACGAGGCTGTCCGCTGGCGAGAGAAATAAAAAAAAAAATAGCGCTACACGGCGCACGGCTGGCCGCCGGTTGGAGACGGGCCCAACAGTCTTGTTGCTACAATGATATGCGAGAAGAGAGAGCCTCTCTCTCTCTCTCTCTCTCTCTCTCTGCAGCTCTCGCTCGAGCTCGCGCTCTTTGGATTGGATCGCCGCGGGGCAGAGGAGGCCCTCGGGCCCCGGAGGAATGCATTCGCCGGGGCGTCGCGCTTAATAGTCCGTGTGTACGTGTTATTGACGAGGCGCGATGAATCGGCGAAACTGCACGCGCGACGTGAAAGTCGTAACGAGGATTCAATGCCGGACGCGCGCGTACACATGCCCTGTGCGCCTACGCGATGCACTCGAACTCTCCCACACACACGGACACTCGCATATGAGCGTGCCCCACTCGACTTTGATTTTTTGATGACGGGCCCTAAAATACAACACCACGTGGAAATGGCACACAATGAGAATACTCGACGCTCTCACGCGCTCACTCGTGCCCGCAGCTGAGTATTCGATACATGTATACCTGCAGCGAGTACAATATTTTAAAACGCCTTTTCGATCGTTCCTCCATACGTGAGAGTCAAGTTTGGAGAGGTACTCGTGCCGCGAGTGGACGGTTGGTTGCGCCTGGGAATATCGAAGGAAAGAATCTACGCTGCTTTATAGATATACACTATTGAATGACTCCCAAAAAGTACACGTATATACGAACGTCGATGCCTACGAAACTTTGCTATATTTTCTCTCAACCGCTCCCTCTCGTTCGAGTAATTACAAGTGTTTGGTGTTGCGCCCGATTCGCGCGGAGATCGGTACCATTCATGCGCTCAGTAATCACGTCATAACACACACGCACACATCAGTCTGTACAGAGTCCGTTCAACTCGCAACAGTCTCAATTCAATTCACATCGCGCGCAGTAGCTGTCCATCGTGTCGAACGAATCACAACTCGCGCACCTAAATGCACTGAGAGTCACACACAACGGCGAGCCAATTATCGGCCACTCAGACGAAGTAAGTACGAGGGTTGACGGGCGGCATGGGCGACGACGCGTAGGTCGCGCCAGCGCCGGCCTGCGGCGCGATTTCCGGGATCGTGCTGTAGAGGTGGCTGCTCCTGGAGGAGAGCCCGCTGGGCGGCCTGTGGTGGGCTACCTGGGCCGGGTGCAGCGCGCTGTAGCCCCCGCTCGCCTGCTCCAGCAGCTGCTGCTGCACCAGCTGGTGCAGGTGGTGCGGGAGGTGCTGCTGCTGCTGCTGATGCTGATGGTGGTGGAGCCTGTGCAGGCTGTTGTTGTTGGCCGGGTGCTGCTGCTGCTGCTGCTGGCCCTGCTGGAGCTCGTGACCGCTGTCCTCGTCCTCGGTGCGGCTCGAGTTGGAGCTGACGTAGGTCGACTGGGTGGGCGTGGGCGTGGGCGCGCCCAGCACCACGTTCGAGCCCTGCTGCTGGTGGTGGTGCTGGTGGTGCTGCTGCTGGGGCACCAGGAGGGCGGTGGCCGGCGGCGCCAGGGGCTTGCTCGTCCACGCGTCGACGACGACGCTCGGCGCGGCGGAGTAGCGGGCCGGTATGCCGCCGGGCTTGCCGCCCTGGGAGGCCTTGCGCTTGGCGCTGTCGGCCGAGTCGGGCATGGCGAAGCGCAGCTTCTCCCAGAACCTCTTCTCGCCCCAGACGAGGGTCGTGCACGTCTGCAGCAGCAGCTGCAGCTCGGGATCGCGGGTCGGCGCCTCGGTGGCCAGCAGCAGGATCACCCGGCGCCTCCGCGACGCCGGCCTGATGCTCTCCAGGGCGAGCCGCAGCGCGGCGCGGAACTCGGGCTGCTGCCACTCGCTCGCGTAGAACGAGCGCGAGAACGCGATGACGATGCGCCTGGCCGCCCCGGCGGCCGGCGGCAGCGACTCCTGGGGCCGCGTCGGCGGCAGGTCGCGGTGGTGCAGGCACAGCGTCAGGCCCGACTGCTCGAGCTCGGCGGCCAGGTAGCGCGACACGAACTCCTCGTCGCGCTCGCTGTAGACGAGGTAGCCGTCGTAGAGGCGGTCGCGCTCCTCCTCCGGCTGCAGCCCCGACAGCTTGCCCAGCCGCAGGCCGTACTTGGCGTGGGCCCACAGCCGCACGTCCTGCCGGAACGCGAAGCCCAGCGCGAGCAGCAGGCACACGGCTATGACGACGACGAGCGCCGCGGCGAGCAGGGGCACGAAGTGGCCGCCGATCATCACCGGCGGCGCGTGGATGCTGATGCTGACGGGCTCGGTGGCCGGGTCGCCGCAGCGCTGGATCGCCTGGGCGATGCTCTCCGTGTTGTCGCGGCAGTACATGCGCTCGGCCGCCGCGTCGCCCAGCCTCTGCTCGACCAGCCAGGCCCGCAGCCGGGCCGTGCTGGCGCAGTCGCAGCTCCAGGCGTTGCCCTCGAGGGAGACGCTCGCGCCGTGGCTGGGCAGCGCCTCCCACGGCCGGAAGTCGACGATGCGGTTGTTGTTGAGCCTCAGCAGCTCCAGCGACCTCATCCTGCGGAACGTCGCGTTGCCCAGCGCGGCTATGGCGTTGTGGTCCAGGTACAGCTGGCGCATGTTGTCCAGCTGCTCGAGCTCGCCGCCCTTGAGCTCGCGCAGCGCGTTCGACTCGAGGTGGAGGACGCGCAGCGACTCGGCGCCGTCGAACGTGCGGTTGTGCAGGCTGGAGATGCCGCTGTTGTTGAGGTACAGCGCCTCGAGCTTGCGCTTGCCGACGAAGACGTGGCCGGGCAGGTCGCCGAGCTCGTTGCCGTCCAGGTAGATCTCGGTCGCGTCCATGGGCAGGCGCTCGGGCACGGCGCGGTAGCCCGCGCTCGAGCAGTCCACCACGTTGCTCGACCAGCTGTGGTCGTGGTAGCACGAGCAGTTGTCCGGGCAAGTCATCTCGCAGTCGCACGCGTCCAGGTCGCAGCAGTGGCAGACGGTGAAGCAGTGCGTCTGGTAGCGGCACACAAAGTCCTTGGGCTTGAGCGAGAGCAGCGGCCTCTTGGGGGCGGCCCTCGCGTGCACCATGTCGCACGTGACGTCCTCGAGGTCGGCCACCCGGGGGTGCTGGCGCATCCGCGAGATCTCGTTGATGCGCAGCAGCCACTCCATGGTGCAGTCGCAGAGGATGGGGTTGGAGCCGATGTAGAGCAGGGGCAGCTCGTGCTCGCCGCCGACGGGCTGCAGCTCGATCGCCGCGACGTCCAGGTGCTGGATCTCGTTGTTGGACAGCAGGATCTTCTTCAGGCTGGTCTTGCGCATGAAGGTGCCCGGCGCCACGGTGCGGATGCGGTTGTCGTTGAGGTAGAGCTTCTCCACGCCGTTGGGGATCGACACCTCGCTGATCTCCTCGATGCGGTTGAAGCTCGCGTCGAGCTTTTTGATGCGCAGCTCGTCGCGGTTGTCGGCCAAGTCGCCGCCGAGCTCGCTTATCTGGTTCGAGTGCATGTCGAGCCACTCGAGGCTGGTGGGCAGGTCGCCGTAGTTGAACCACAGCAGCTTGTTGTCCGAGATGTTGAGCATGAGCAGCGAGGGCAGGCTGCGGAACACGCCGTGGATGTCGGTCAGCTGGTTGCCGTCCAGCCTGATGGCTATGAGCAGGCCGTTGGTCGCGAACGCCGCCTGGTCCACGTGCCTGATCGCGTTTGACGCGAGGTTCAGAATCTGCAGGGTGGGCAGGCTGGCGAACGCCTCGCGCGATATGTTCTCCAGCTTGTTGTCGACCAGCCGCAGCCCCGAGAGCTTCTCGAGGCCGGCGAAGGCCTCGGCGCCGAGCTCGCCGATCCGGTTGTTGCCCAGGTCGAGGGTGTTGAGCTTGGCGAGCGAGCGCACGGCCTCGGGCACCTCGGTCAGCAGGTTGCCGTTGAGACGCAGGTCGACGAGCTCGGTGAGGTTGGAGAACGCCTCCGAGTGCACGAACTGCAGCTTGTTCTCGTCGAGGAAGAGGTACTCGAGGGCGGCCAGGCCCAGCCCGTGGCTCACGTCGAAGCGCGCGATCCTGTTGTTGGAGAGCGCGAGCGAGCGCAGCTGGCCGAGCGACGCGAAGCACTCGTCGGCCAGGGTGTCGATGTCGTTGTACTCGAGGCTGAGCTGCTGCAGCTGGCCCAGGCCCCTGAACACGTGCGCGTCGATCTTGCTGAGCGCGTTGCGCGACAGGTCGAGCGACACGAGCTTGGCGAGCTTCGCGAACGTGTCGCGGTTAACCCAGCGGCTGGTGAGTTCGTTGCTGCTGAGATCGAGGACCTGCAGCTCGCCGAGGTTGTCCAGGAGTCCGGGCGCGAGAACGGCGAGCGAGTTGTTGCTGAGCACGAGCTCGCGCAGCTGCGACGTCTTGGCGAAGAGCTCGGGCGGCAGGGCGACCAGCCTGTTGCTCGACAGATTGAGGTGCCTCAGCTGGGCGAGGCCGCCGAGCGCGTGGTCGCCGACCGCGGCGATCGAGTTGTCCTGCAGCCTCAGCGTCGCGAGGTTGCGCAGGCCGGCCAGGCCGTTGTCCGGCAGCGCGCTCAGATCGTTGTCGCTCAGGTCGAGCTTCTCCAGGCTCTGGGCGCAGCTGGAGGCCCAGTCGGCCAGGCCGAGACTCGCCACGTCCTGGAGCCTGTTGCTGGTGAGGTTGAGCGCGACGAGGCCGGGCGCCGGGCACAGGAACTCCCCGGGCAGGCTCCAGATGCTGTTGTCGCCGAGGTCCAGCTCGCGGAGCTCGCTCAAGCCGCGCAGGGCGTCCCGGTGGAGCTCCATGGCGATGGAGGACCACTCGGCGCCGCTGGAGCGGAGGCCGAGCGAGCGGAGTTCCGGCGCCGAGGCGAACGCTCCGCCGGGCAGGTTTCGAATTTTGCAGTTGTCGACGCGCAGCCTCTCGAGTCTGGGCAGCGCGGAGAGGAAGCCGGTGCTGCTGGCCGTTGTGAGGGCCACCGAGCCGACGGCCGCGGGGAGCTCGGGCTGGCCGGCCGTGTCGTAGGACACGACGGCCTCGTTGCACTCGAGGGCGAGCGAGCTCGCGCTGTCGGCTTGGAGGGCGGACAGGTTGCCGATTATCGGGGCGGCGCTGGAGATGGTGCGCAGCCGGCAGGCCAGGGTCGACGACGGCTTGGCGCCCTGCTCGTCGTCGTGCCTCCAGACGCAGCCGCGCGGCGCCTCGAGGCTGGATATGCTCCTGCAGCTCGCCCCGGAGACGAGCAGCAGAAGCAGCAGGCTCGCCGTCGCTCTTGGCTGCTTCATGGCTGCCGGGGATCGGCCTTTGCTCCGTCACGATCGGATCTTCATTCTCTGGGTACTCTGCCGCCGCGGATCACCAACCATCACACGTGGGGGTTCACTCGCGGATCGGCCACACTGTACTACAACAAAGTCTCTGTTCGTGGGTGAATTGACTCGCGGCACGCGCTTATTGGAAAACCTCGGAGGAGACGAGGGAGAGAGAGAGAGCTACGACCGTTGCACCGTGGTGAATGCCCAGCTCGAGGGCATGCTCTCCGCGTGTCGGTTCGAGCGCTTGGGGAGCGCACGTCTGTCGAGGTCGAGCGGCGCCGCGAGACTGAATGGCCGTTGAGCGCGCGGCGCGCGGTTCTGCTCGCGCTCTCCTCGAAAGCGGCAGCGTGACTGACCCCCACTCCCGCTATTTTACCCTCCACTTCCACGAGTCGCTTCTTCCCCTCGTCCTCTCTTCTCGCGCGACCCCGTGAGGCACGAGGAGCCCCGTTTAGCGGTGTATATCTACGCTGCAGGGCTGCATTCTATGCGTTGGATCCTCGAATCGTTGAGCGCTCGATGCGTGTGTGCGTGCGATGTGCAGCCGCCGCAGCCGCAAATTATCCTCCCGCCACGGCGCGAGCTTCGTCTTTTTCCCATACGCGAGTGTTATGAGATCGTATGAGATTCGCCCACGATTCCGCGGGCGGCTGCTGGCCGAGAGTTATTACGTTACGTGCCCTAACGCACTTCACGATGAAGTTGTAAGATGTAAGTGCCCGGCTGAGGTTCTTGAATCAAGTGCGTCGTGCGTAAGTTCTCGCGGATCGAGTTGGGGAGTTTTGCCTGACTTCGGAGGAAACAGTTTTATTGGAGATAGGATTTTCGAGTTTCGAGATATTTTCGGTCGAACCGATGCTTCGAATAAGCTCGCTCGACGGATATCCAAGTAATTTAGATAGTTCGATACCAGGAAGCTAACGTTGTTTGGAACGGCTCCAAGCTTTGAATTACTTGGAAAGTTTGATCGCATATCTTCGAAATGAATTCCACCGTATTGAAAGTGTTTTCTTGTAGTTTCTAGAGGATATTCAAATTCTTTTATTTCTAGTTCCTTGGGTGTTTGAGTTGGGATTCTCATCAAAATCATTATTTATACTCTATAACGATTATTTGGATCGAGAGATATGAGGCGTCGCAGATCCCTCAAGGTTCAAAAGCGTATTTCCATGCCAAGGTTTCGAACAAAACTCAACTAAAAGTTCGGCTCTTTTCAGTTTCGGCGGTCAAATTTTGCCGAGAACTTCGCTGTGTTTTTTATATTTAGATCAATTATAACAAATATAACGTCCAAGATGATCGAAATTAAAATACAAAAAATACCCAAAGTTTGAGTGACAAATCCGATAATACCCTGAACTGATATTTTGTTTTATCGCAAACCCTGTCCTACGTTATTGGGGCCTCACTCACCTCTGATTTGAGATGCCGCCATTGTGTCATGTATTTCTTGTGGGACTGATTTAAGATTCAGCCATATTCGATTTCTCTGCCATCTAGATTAACATGGGAGGTTCAGCCCCAATAGTTATGACGATTCTTCGGCGAGCTTTTGGGATACGTATCCATAAAAGTAATATACATGAATTCTCGTGGTAGCGGACGTCAGAGGCGCATTTCACATGATATACCCAACTGCTGCATGCCATCAAAGTATATATATCCAAGATGCGCTGCCAATCAAGCAACTCACAAGTGGATGAGCGGGGATTGACAGGAGATTTGATTTTTCCGGGACTGCCGGCGCGCGCGGGCGCATCAGAAGCGCATCATCGTCTTCGGCGTCATCCTCTCGCCGTCGGACAAGATATCCGAGCGAGTTTGCCTTTCGGCTCGCTTTGTAATCGAAATTGTATTACAAGGCGTATATGCCGCCTCGCTGCAGCGGCTTTTCCCTTATAACGCGAGCTTTGTAGAAACGCGCCGCAGCGCCGCGCCGCCTCCCTCGTTCCTTTCCCATTTTCTCGCTCGATCACAATGCCCGCACACTCGAATATTCATTCGTTCATTTCATCGTTTGAATGAAGTGTGCGCGCGTATACACACTCGACCGAATCTTGTTAGATATACCCGCTATTAGATCCAATGCACCGCGATCGCTTTCTTTCTCTTCCTCCAGGGGCCGGCCCACGTGGGCATCGCCCAAAAGACGCGCGCCTCGCTCGACATTTTCAAAAGCGCGGCAAATTTCAATACAGTATCTGCTTACGCGCTCGCTTTGTATCCGTCTTCACATAAATGTATGTATACGCCAAAACATTCCCCACCCATATACTTGCCAGCCTCGGAATATTCATGCGATGCGGCGCATGTCACTGCACCTCGTGGGCCAAAGTAGGTTAAAACAAATCTCAAGCCGCAACGCAAGTCGTCGTCTGCTGCTGCAATTGCATGCGCCAAGCACAAGTCAAACAGCGACTCATAATACTTACTTACCTGCGAAGGCAGCAGTTGCCTGTATACATCCTGTATACACACGAGCCAGAGAGAGGCCGCGAGCATAAAGTTGATTTTAGTTCAGCTCGGGGCATATTAGAGTCTACGCGTCTCCGCTCTCAGCGGCTTCCGAGCGAACTTTGTCGCAAAATGAAACCTCGAAACTTTTGCGTCGCGACGACGACGGCGGAGAGCACATACACAGGCTTCTCGGATGTAGCGCGGAAGATAGCTAATTTTAAATTTCATCCCATGTGCATGCTTGCGCAGAGAGGATTCAAAGAGATCGGGACCAGCATATTACGCCCGCGGCGCTCTTTCGTTTCAATCGGCGCGCGGGAACGGGACGCAGAGGAGAGCGAAAGTTGAACCTCGGTCTATGCTCACGATCGATCGATTGCCCATAGGTCGGATCCTGATGGATCGATCTCCTACCGTCTATTTAATTTGAGCTACTAACTCCTGTTCGACGTACAATCACGAGAGCTACCGACTATTGCGTCATTGCGATCGACTATTGAATTCTCATGCAGCCGTACACTAATGAGTCCTTCGATTACCGGGCGGCTCATTGGGTGGTGTTTATTCATCACCGAAACGAGACTCCTGATGAGCTGCATCAACTCTACCAACAGCTCGCGCGATGATGTCCGATCGGATTCGAGCGGATGACGAACGAGGTTCATCAGACTCTCGCGTCGTTGAGCGATGGATAGAAAGCGAGGCGTTCGGGTTTGTAGAAAGTGAGCTTTTAATCCGGCGATGCACCCAGGAGAAAGAGATGCAGTTGCGTAAGTATTAGCCCCTCGGTCGCGGTGCAAAATTGCTATTCACTCTCGATTGTCTTGGGTGTGGGATCTCTCTTAACTCTCGAGGATCGATTACGCGATCGCGGCGGTCGGTTGT
>JAPYYZ010005522.1:0-11145 GCA_030522705.1 Eretmocerus eremicus | reverse complement strand
TGCAGTATTTTTATTCGAAGCAATGAGGTTGCAAAGCTATTTTGACCGAGTAAATATGGGAACTATGATGAAGATAGATCTTAACGTACCTTGTAAAGACGTCAAATTCAAAATTTGATATGTAACCATTGCACGTCAAGTCGATTGTTGACTTCAACGCCATTGCTTGTAGTCCCGAACTGATGGGATGAACTTGATTCAGCTCATGCCTAAATACTTTCCATGGCACTAGAGTACTGAAAAAGAAATAAAAACGATTAGCCCTCTTTGAATAATGCAATAAACTAATAATCATCATCGCTGATTTGAGGCGTAGATGCTCCCCGAAAACTTGGAAAGATTGATATACAAGCAATGTCTACTGCAAGAGATTCATCCACTTTAAAAATTAAAAATCCTGATTCCTAGATCACTCAGCTTTTATATAAAAGTTGAGTTTGCGATCAATAAGCTCGTTACAAACACTGTATGAAAATACTAACGGCTCTCTGACTCTTTTCGCGATCGTTTAGTAAATTCAGAATCATCGTCGAAATTCACATTCATTGGGCATGCATTAAAGTCTACAATGTCCTGTTTATTTGGAAAACGAGTGAATAATTGAATCCTCAGCTAATATATTCGAGCCATAACCCGCTTACTTTGGACCCAACTTTGAACAGTTGTAAGAATGGTCTGGTGTCATAAATATCAAATACTAATATTGAAATGGCGAAATAGGAAAAAATAAGAGTGAAAAAATTAAGAAAAATTAAGACTTTTTGTTCACAAGATTTTCTTTGGTAGTCATATGTACCCCTAGTAATCAGATAACTGTGTGAATTTACCCAGATTTTTATGATGCGTTCAAAAATAATAATCACGAAATATTGGAAATCGCACTTGACGTTAACATATCAAGTCAGGGGTTAGCGAATTTTCTCACACTCTGAATTTTATTGCGAGGAACTTGAAGAAGTTATCATGACTACGGAAATTTATCAAACAAGGAAAGGATCTTGTTGAAGGAAGATTGGTAAGATTTTTCTTTTAAATTTCTTAATCCAATACTGGCTAGGGGATTCTGTAAAGAAGAGACTGACATATAAAAACACAAGCCACCACTTTGCGAGTCAATAATAGATACTGACATATAAAAACACAAGCCACCACTTTGCGAGTCAATAATAGATGAAAAGATCGACCTTTCTCGCGTATACTGACTGTACGGCATTTTCTCTGCATCATTTATGAAGGCAGGTGGCTTATAACTCATAATGGCAAATAGAGGGCTCAATATCACGGCCTCGTATCCACACGTGTCCGCGATAGATGGTTTGATGCGATATCGAGCCACTTTGTGCACTACTGTACAAATTGGTCTCATTATTGACTAATTTTGTGAGTAAAACGATCCTATATATCTGGTAAGAGATGACATGCAACTCTCTAACAGACAGGGACAATTTGGGTGTATCGAAAAATACTTTCGAATGCCTGGTGATCAAGAATATATCACTCTGAAAATGTTTGAATTGTATTGAACATAATTTTTAAATTTGAGCATTTTTAATAATGCACGTGTAAGAGATCTGTGAATGAACGTGAGATGGAAATAACCTCTTTTTCTTCAACATGGGAAAAAATCTACAAATAAGTAGCACTTTCTTAGGCAGTTGCTGTGTCAAAAATTTACAATCTTTTTGAATGATTTCCCCTTGAAGAAAAGAGTACCTCAGAGTAAAAAAGTCAACTAGAAAATTGCCACTGAGGTATCTACCGATGCACTCATTCGACTTCTTGGAGCTATCTGCGATAAAGAATTTTTGAAAGAGAAAACTGGAAGAATTTATTTGTATGAATTCAAAAACAGAGATAATCTGGGAGCACTTACTACAACACTTTTCAAGAGACTGACCGTACAAGCTTGTTTATTAAAAAGAAAAAAAATCAATTTGCTCGAATAGAATCAACAATAGAGCGTTTCTTTAATCGATGCTCTGAGCATACAACAAGGAATTCCAATCTGTAGATTCGGAATCTCCCAAGCTTGAAGATAAGGGGTGATGTGTGTTTGCATCTCTAACTTTTCACCGTGAATGGAAATACAGAATAGCGTTTCGAATCTCGCTTGTAGAGAAAGATAGAAGTGAATCATCGGCTTCTCGAGCAGGCTTCACGGAGATACCGAGTCTCCACTATAGAATTTTTTGTGTACTCCAGAAGACGGTCGAAGAAACAGTTCATTGTTAAATTCATTCATTATTGATCTACACGGAACACTGCCATTAGTTGAATATCATTGATCCATATATGTAGTTCTCAGTATATTCTATTAATATTTTAACAACATTGGTATGGATCTAGAACGCCGTGATCAAAAGCTTCCATGGACGTTTTCTATTAGATTGCGAAGAAATTATTTTTTGCGTCAAAACCCAAGAGAAAGTTTGTTGCTACCCGACTACATTTTACGTTCTCATCACTCACTTAATTCATCGAGAAAATCCAAAGAGTCTGCTCTAGACCAGATGAAGAGGACTAGTTTTTTGAAAATGTCTCTCTTGATTTGATCGCAAGAATAATCGAGGCTGTATACAAATACTCAGTGAAATGAACATCCTTTAAATCACAGGAGATCTTTAGGGCAAGTTTCTTTCATATTAAGCTTTGCTTGCCTACGTGCAGAGGTTTTTGTATTCGCCAATGAAGATCAATCGGAACTAGAAGAAAAGCCGAAATGGCCAGACTTTTGAGGGATTTAGAAAGATCATCGCCGCCTTAACTCGCTGACTGCACAACCCATTTTCGAATCTCCAAAAATTATTTTCAAGTGGGAAACATTAAAAACTATTGTGAAGATGATGAAAAATAGCAAACGGCAAAATTGGAGCCTTGGAAAAATTCGGTATCTATTTATTCGCTCGAAAATAAAATTACAATCGCGATTCATTTATGTTTATCTAAAATCTACGAAATGTTTGTGAACTTTTTTGAATTATTAAGATACGTGCGATAAAAATTACTATAAAATACTGAAGAACGCGTTTGTCCACTACAGTGGACACTTATAGCATTAGCGGATCAACGAATACTTTCAGTTGTACTCATTTTTTTGAATAATTGAAAAATATTTCACTTTTCCACTTGAGGAATTCAATATTGTTCTAGTAGCGATTTCCATTCGGCGCAGTAGTTTTGCCTGCACACATTTCCCATAATTTAACCACATTGTTATAATTATTTTTGAAAATCGGGAAACAGCTCGAAGGTACAGAATGACATTGTTGAACTTATAACCATTCGTAGCATTTGACAATGCCAATATCATAGATCTATCAGTTCGATTCTACAGGAACAGAGAGAATATTAGCAAAAGTGAGAAAAAGCTACGAAACACAACGCGAGGTCAATTTTCAGATATCATAAGAAAACTGCGATTGTGAACTCGATAACACAAGTAAGTCTGGGTAATGGAGCATTCTGATAAGTATCATGCCATTACGAGGCATTTTTGATGATGCGCGGAAACATCGTTACGAGCATCATATACGCGAACACGACGGACGCAAACCGCGTTGGCGAATGGCAAGAGCTGTAGCACGACGCGAGGCACGACGGGATCTCATGCACTGGCCTCAGTCACCGTCTAGACCCGCAAAGGTACGCGCTGGGAGCTGGAATCGTCGACTGACTGCATTTCCAAGCGCCTGAATCACAGATATTCGAGACGCAGCAGACGGGCACCCGGCGAGTACATCAGGTGAGAACCGCCTATGCCGGTCCATTCATCGTTTTGGGAGATCAAGTCTAGCCAGCGTTATTTTCGGAATACCGGCTCAGGCGAGGTATACACGCGAGATTCGACAGCTGACGCGAGGCTCGTCCGGACTGCAGCGTGTTAGTGCGCTGTAGAATGTTTCTTTGAATGAATGTGTATGTGTGACTGCGGAGACGCGTCAATAGTGCGTTCGTCGTAGAATCGCGATGTCATTCGTATCAATCAAAATCTGCGGTAAATACTCGCTCAATCATCTCTCCATTATTCCTCTGTAAGTTTTTGATTTCTTGATTTTTTGCGGAATACATTCATTTTCTTACCTTTTGGCTCACAACAGTCGATAAACTCAAGACGGACTACAAGAGCATGGATTACATCAACTGAACAAGACATGGCATCGCTACTAAAAAAAATTGAGGTCTAGTAGAGAATCATCAGCGGCGAATTTTCCATGAAATTTACCATGAACTTTCCCATGAATTTTTCATGAAAGTCACAATATACCTAATCAATAGTAAAAGATTTGTATATAGAGTGTTGGCCTCAGTTACCGTGGGTAGAATTTATCGGTAGTAAATTTTGCCCTCTCAAACATGCAATCATATGGTAAATCTTGACTTTTTGAATTTTCACGTGTAACAGCGACTTCTCCACCAAACTTTTTTGATATCTCAGAAATACTCTGCAAATGTTTCAGAGAGCCTGGTCAAATTTTTCTTAGAAAAAAAAATATATAAGTTTGACTGAAAATTCTTTATATGTCACGATTGAGTAAAAAATAATGAAAGCCGTCAAATTTGGAAATCGGCATCTTTAATTAAATCCACAACTGTTGCAGACGAAAAATTGACTAATACAATCTTCTGAACAAACTGATTGCGAAGCCTCATCAAGTTTCGAAAAGTCATAAGAGACTATTCTCTTGATCTCATATGAACCTCTTGACGAAAAATGCATCAAATAGTTTCGAGAATTTTGGGGATAATTGAACGCGCATTATTGAGATGGATAAAAAAATGCGGAAATCGGCGTAATCGTATGCTCTCTCGTATGCTATATGCACTCTCCGATAAGTATTTATACATTCAGGATATTTTGGATGATCCTTCACTGAGCTTACGTAAGATTTGTAGTAATTTTTGATCAATTTCATAATTTCACCGTGCTTGTGGGAAATAAATGAGTAAATGAAGGCCTGTGACTAACTCATTTTGAAACCACAACATGGATCATCTCGATCTAAACTTGACATGAACATTTATTGAAATTCTATGGAAGACAGTGGCTATCTAAAGCTGAAGAGAAGTTTTTACGTATTCCGAGGGTCCTTACTTTGACGCACTCTAAAAAACACTTTTTTCTTTTACCGAGGCGTGTTTCAAGATGAAAAGTAGGTAGACAAGGCTCGAATTATTCTTGGAATTATGTAAGATCCATCTTTCACGTTATATCCGAATTATTGATAGAAATAATTAGGTTCATAAGAAGTATGGATAACCATTAAGGGGTTGAGATCGCTTGTAGATTCTCATAATCGATAAAGCAATTGGGTCGTTCAAGAGGTGAATTCTATCATGTGGCGGAGCTTTATGTAGGAAAAAAGTGCTATCGCATTCCCATGTATCAAAGTCATCATATGGAAATAATTCACCAAGAGACCTTTTTTAAATAATTAACAATGGCACCCTTTTTAGATTTCTGAACTTTTTGAGCAGGCTATGCCGATGTTGAAAATTTTACCCAAAAAACTGCAATTCATTGAGCCACCGTAACCGTATACATATATAAAATATGTATCGTTCAAGAAGTAAAATATATATCGTTCTAGAAGAAATTGAAGCAACGTAGTCTGCTGAGTAGCGTTCTTAATAAATTGATGGATATAGTTGACCTTTCCACTTACATTATTCACGCCATTACTTTTATACGCGATTCAATATAAGGATCAATAGTAGGCTCAAGTCATGTCGAACTATAACAATCGGAGCAATGATCTATTTTCTGATAATTTCCAGTGATCATGAGTGGTAACGCGGACTACAAATCAGCTACATCAGTTCACGATTTCACAGCAAAAAATATCAAAGGGGAAGATGTCCCATTAGAAAAGTGAGTTTTTCCAAGATATTACAACATTAGAATAATTGCTTACAATATCATTGTTAGGAAATGGTTGCTTGAGATTTACAACAAGGAGCTGAAAAGATTAAGGTAGTTGTACAGTAATTACGCAAGTCAACGAGATCTGACCCCACTTTTTCGGTCACACAAATTCATTCAAACTCGTCAGCGCTACTCATCAAGGTACTTTCGTTTTTTTTCTTTTTTTTCAAATCAAACGGCATATGTAAGTAAGAAAATACTTCTGCGAAGAAGAACATGCTCGATTGATACCACGAATCATTTGTAAATCGAGTTTCAGTGATAGCCATGTCGCAATTTCGAACTTGTAATGGCTATAATGAAAAGAAAAAAAACTGAGCGGTCGATCTTGATAGAGATTTGTTTCATCAACGCGCAATAGCTATTTTCTCCTGCAATTTGAAATAGCTCTCTTTCGTGCATGCTCCTATAGGCGCCGTGTTAAATGTGCGCAAGCCACTCCAATTTTGGATGGTTATATCTTCAAAATAGAGAGGCCAATCATCCTGAAATTTTGCACATGTACTCATCGATACCAGATTTGCTTTCTTACGGAGTTTGGAGTCACTATTACATCTGGAAATTTTAGCATACAACTATCGAAGTAGTCCTTTTACAGAGCTGTGTATAGAATTTAGTTCTTAATTTTTCGGCTCATTTTCTGGGCCGGTAGTTTTTCCGCTCTTGACGAAAAATTTAGGCATCATCCAAATATCGTTGTGAATTCAAGATGCAGTCTCACGGATACTAGATAGATATATATAGGATAGAGTGTGCATTCGAGCGATTTCGGAAGGAATTCTTTCATCGATTTAAAATTATTGTAATGTTTCCAGTTATAAAGGGCACGTTCTACTAATTGTGAATGTAGCCTCAAAATGTGGACTAACTTCGACAAACTACAAAGAGTTGAATGAACTCTACGATAAATACGCCGAATCTAAAGGTAAATTAAGAAATTTTTAGATCTTCAATTCGAATGGACGAGGCGGGACTCGAACTTCACTTTGTGATTACAGGTTTAAGAATCTTGGCATTCCCATGTAATCAATTTGGTGGGCAAGAGCCAGGAACTCCAGAGGAAATCTGCAGTTTTGCCGAAAAACGAAGTGTAGGGTCTTTTTTTCATTGATATTGTATTAAAGAATGATTATTCGTGCATCCAACATATTAGCTTCAAGTTTCATCATTACAAAAAATTTTCATGCGATATTATGAACTCATGTGTTATGAGATGCTAAAGGAGCCATAACGAGACAATCCCGCGACTTTCCATGTGTGTTTCAAGCCCACAATTCCGCAATGTATCCACTAGAAGCAACGGTTATGATTTTTCTTTGATAAAGTTACAAGATTGAAACAGATACAAGATATGTATGTCTTTGATCGAATATTGTTCATAAGTATTAATTCTTCTGGACTTGGACCAGTCCCTCTGGTGATAATGAAAATAGATTTAAACAGAGATAAGTCAGTTTTTGGTTTAACTGGCCAAAGATCGGCTCCATAAGGCTAGTTTTTGATTATTTCACATTGGCTTTTCTATCGGGGAGTCTCTCGTAAATATTCTTTAAATTCATAAATGTTGCAGTTTTGCATAATTGAAATCAAACCTGAACGTACTTGTTCATTTTTCCATGGAAGACTTAATATTAATAAAATGCGATTTCACATTTTCCAGGTCAAGTTCGACTTATTCGAAAAAATTGACGTTAACGGCGAAAATACTCATCCCTTGTGGAAATATCTGAAGAAGGAGCAGGGTGGAACATTTGGTAATTTCATAAAATGGAATTTCACCAAATTTATCGTTGACAAAGATGGAAAAGTCGTGGAACGACATGGGCCAAACGTTGATCCAAGCAAGTTGGACGAGGATCTAGAGAAATATTTCTAGGCTACGTTGAATTTTTGAAGGAATATTTTTTGCAAATATAAAAGAAAAACTACTGATCCTATAATATTGAAAAAATGATCAGATTCTGTCACAATTAAGAAAAATGAATGTGTGATGCTGTTCTTCACTGTAATCATGCATTCGATTCCACAAATGCTTTCATGCCAAGATTTTTGTCAAGTGTTTCGGATACTTTTTACTTATCGTAAATGTGTGAATTGTGGGAAATTAGGAGTCAGACTTGAATTATTCAATTTTCAAAAAGATTGTAAGGCATGAAGTTTGTGTTTCGTCTAAGATCAATACAATCAAAAGCCTGAGCGGATTTTGTCTCACTGCTCCGGGATCAAGTACATTCGGAAATCCTGATCAACTGAGGGCCGTTATTTTATACGACTGAACCTGCGATGAGCAGAAAGCATTTTCGCTTACGTAAAGATACACAAACAGCCTCGTAAAAGAAGGATTGATCAGAATTTTAGTTCTCGGTCCGCGCGACTTGAGATTTCACATGAGTAATGAATCATTCAAATCATCAGAAATAAGTATTTTTCACTCTGAACTTCTGGAAACTCCTCAGGAAACTCGAATACGATCAATTATCATTTGATTTTTGAATATTTCAAGAGATTTCGCATCTTATAAATCGCTTTTTGGAAAGCCTGTTCACAATACTTTCTGATTTTCGCCCTATGTGAGAACGATATAGTTTCTATTCTTTATCTCCCTTCAATTTTTTGATAAATCTACAAGTAAGAGAGCAGCTGGGTGTCACAGCTATTCTCTTGAGATGGATGTGAAATAATTGAACGTGAGAGAAAATCCGAACGAAAGCTTTCAATTCGCTTGAATTTACTCGAACGATATCCTCTATTCTTCACCTTTACAATCTCTTTCACAAGTCGGAGTATCCGACCTTACTAGGCATAACTTGAACACTGAAAGTAGAGATTATAGTTTCCACATGAAGACTCTATTGTTACTCTCAGATTAGATATGATCACGTACCAATACTTTCTTGGATCACACGAGAGGGTGTTGTGACGTTGACGAGTTTGTATCAAGTTCTCGACCTGCTCATATGATGATGTAATTTGGTTTTGATAAAGTTTTCATAGAATGACACTCTGAAAGGTGTTTCATCGTGAAAACGTTGAAATATCTTAGCCTAAAATTAACAAACTCTGAACAAATTATTCGAAGTATTATTTCATAGTGATTACTGGATGAGAGTTATTATACAGTATGTTTCTCAATGAAGCTTGCGGCACGTTTTTTTTTGTCCACAAATAAAATGTATTCGTTACCTTCTTTTGATTTATTTTTGTCTCAATTATTGGGTCCTTGTTCAATTTCACGTCCGATATAATACGTGTAGCGTGAAACAAATTCACTTGAATATTATTATTCGAAGTTTTCTACGATTCACAAATATCTGGGATGTGAGAATAAACTAACCACAAAGGTATTGAAATGTTTATTGGTTTTCATTTTTTGTACCTTTCGAAAATAATTATTCATCTATTATAATAGATCTCGGGTAACTTTTTGTTACTCTGATTCCCGGTTTTTTTCGATTGCTGTATATAAGAACCTATCGATACACGCACCTTATAAATAGGGCACCTGCCCACGTAAGCTTTTTTGCTATTCAAAACTGGGTGATTAATAGCATAATAGTACAGCCCTAAGAGGAAGAGTCAGACCCTGAGGTAGTAGTGGGGGCAAAGGTGGGATGACCATAGACAGATTACATTGTGGAATATGAATTCTCGGCAAAAAACTCGGCAAAAATCTCCTCAAACACAGATGCATAATATGTGTTCTAAACGGATGATCTTATCTGAGTGTGCAAGAAGACTGTGTGTTCACCTTTAATCAAGAAGCATCCTTCGTCCGAACTTCAACTGGGACTGATTATTTTTATATGTATCACGTGAATTCCACTGCTCAATCAATATCAGATCCTTGAAATGCAATAAATTTGGATGTACTTTTCGGAAATGCATTATCAATCGCCGAGAAATCGTGGTCTCTCAAAATAGCGACGATTATAGTCACTCAAATGACACAAGCAGTCTAAAAAATCAATATATTGTACGACGCGCGAGTGCACAAGATTTGAAAGCATTTTGCATTGAATCAAACGGAAGACGCCGAACAGCTAACACATCACTGTGTTATTGTCCTCGTGATCTTCGAAATTATTCAATTTGACGCTGTACCATTGATATTCCTAAATTATGTAAAATTTTTAACGTACATGAGTCTAGTATGATGATTTAAAGTATGCTCTATAAAGTACGTGCTGTCACGAGAATGCAGTTGTAGCAGTGTGCAATGGGATTCGATGTATAAGAGAAAGAATTATACAATTTTCAGTCCTGCACTCATCGAATTTTTTTTTCGTATGTCTCAAAATTTCGCGGAAAAGTCAAACGTACGCGAATTCTTGCAGCTGATTTGCTGCCTCTCTGATTATTTCATCTCTGATTACGACAATGTGACTGGTTGGAGAAATTCATCCGTATGTTCACCAAACAACTTATTGATACCGCGATTTCCTTCCGCGTCGATCATCATTTTACTCCACATTTGACGTCTAAGCTGAAGACTCGAGAATCAGCTTATCCACATGAGGAAGAATCAAACTCCGAGTTTGATGTAGGTGTTGTGAATGCGTGTGTACGGACGACGTAAGCAAAAACGAGGCCTGACTAACTCCGTAAAGCTATAATTAGTTGTCCTTGCTCGTCGTCGTCTGCTGATTTGACGTCGACGACGATGTCTTCATTCATGAAATGTAAGCGCTCGACCTTTCTTTCTACAATGAATACAGAACCTCACGTCACAAGATTTGTACACGATTTTGACAATGACAGGGTCCACCTCGAAATGCTCTGTATCTTAGATTAAAGACCAGGCAAAAATTATCGGCTTGAAATTGTTGACGATTGTTTACTGTTTGTGTAATGCTCCCTTCTTAGCGGACGTAAGCTCTCTAAGAAATCTAAATAGTTTTATAATTGGTGAGAATTTATATCAGGAGTCCTACCGCGGAATTCTTATATCTACGAGCTATCATTGCTTTTTGAGTCCTCATTCGATAACAGATTAATTTATCGTAGTATTTGGAAGAAAAAGAAAACCATTGAGAAATTAATTTCGACAGCTCATTCATCACGCTAATCAGGCTCAGGTCTTTTCATCAGATTCACATTCTTTCTCTCAGCAAAGAGACCATAATATATCATAAGAGCCCAGTTTGGGTGCGCATTGGAAGAATTCTAGTTACTAGTGGATATAGCTCTGGATGTAGTTTTTGATATGGAGGAATAACCTATCG
>JAPYYZ010005517.1:0-10868 GCA_030522705.1 Eretmocerus eremicus | reverse complement strand
ACGGATTTGGCCAAAACTCTGGGAATCATCTTGTTTCGGTGAGAAATGAAGATATCCCAGAGGGCTTAGACCAATAGGCCCTCTGTTTCGAGATACAGCCAGGCACATTAATATTGCTCATATAGGCACGTGTTAAGAATTCATATGTATAGGTATACTAGCAATGCTAATGTCCCTGGCTGTATCTCGGAACAGAGGGCCTATTGGTCTAAGCCCTCTCGGATATCTTTATTTCTCACCGAAACAAGATGATTCCCAGAGTTTTGGCCAAATCCGTGATCCACAAGGTTGGTCCTCTACTTGTAAGTCCTTAATCTCATCAACTTATCCGATTCTACCCCATTCTATTCTTCAGATTCCCATTTTTACAGCGTGGATAGCACTCTTCATAATGAATAGTTCCCACCACACGACCATTCAGTCGGTATCACACACAAACACACCACAATCAACGGAATGATACGATGAAACGAAGGGAATTCAGCTGGGATCATTGTAGGGATAATGCTCCGAGTCATCCTGTGCGTCAGCGCCACCATGTTGCGCGACGACGAGACAGTGGACCCCGTGCCATATCGAGTTGCCTCGCCAAAGCTGCCTGCCGCTCCGCGCCCGGCAAGCCATCCATTCTGGCCCCGACCAAGCTGCAGAAATTATCCCAGACGGCATCTCATCCTCCCGCGGCCACTCCGCGATGCACGCTGTATCACAAAGATATGTAACCCATGTTGCCGAATAAATTAGATCTCCCTACTACAAGTTGTCTTCGACTCCATCCAATTATAACCTGTTCAACAGGTTATGAAGCCCAGCACGCATGAAGTTATCGCAAATTTGTGAGTATAGTTCGAAGTGTGAAACCAAAAACAATCAGAGGTGAAAGCATGCGAGTGTAATTGCTCCTGAGTTTGTGGTAGCGAATCGGTCGCCACGTTTTGTTGCTCTGCAGAGCAGGTGAAACTCAGAGTGTAAACATCAGGAGATTTGGTGCGCGAAGTGATTACTCGCAGAAATGCGGGGACGAATCTCTTGCCATAATATAGTGCTCTCCGTAGCAGAAAGATCTCAGAGCACGGAATCCGGTGATGGCCCGCGTGTTCTGTTGTTGTGCTCCGGGTAATGTAAAATCGGCCGCAATTGAACACGATGCTCCACCGGTGCATCAAGCACGCGAGGACAAGTCCAAATTTCACGAATCCTAGGAGTTTCTCGAGGATACCCATGTGCATCATTTGCGCGCGTTGCCGTCGCACTCGTGAGGGAGATATGGGAAGATGGCCGTCATCAGTGCCGGCGGACCAGAGCCTCGTAGAATTGCATCACACTCTCTGCGTGCGTGCATGTGCTCACATAAATATTTCAGTGGAAATCAACGCCGTGGAGGTTCGCATATAGGTCGTAGATATTTCATGGATCTCGTTCATCGGTGTACGGATGACGGAAGTCAGATCTCAATAAGGAACGACAGATACGTGTTCACAATTGTGCCCTCAGATGCACATGAATCTCTCCGCCATCGTGATTAGATGCTCATTCTCTAACCGCAGAGGTTACTATGCTTCGTATTGGAAAATTGACTCAGTCGATTGTGTTTCTCTTTCCATCTTATGGACAGTAGAGTTTGAGGGGAAATTCGGGGTGGTGCCCGCGTTTCAATTTTCATGTGTGTGTGCGATTGGCTTCTTCCCTCGCACATTGTATGGGAAGCGGTTCATTCAGCGGAGAGGGTGGGGGGCGTGTGCTTGGGATTGGAATGAGCGAGCATCACGATCAGCTTCCAACTACATGATTAGCGGTGCAACTATGTAGGTGAGAAGCCACGTAAGGGATTGTTTCACCTCTTTTGGAAATCTCTCCGAGGATATTTGTCTCTAAAGAGTTTCGGTGAGGAGGGATTTTCCGAATAGTCTAACCTCATCCCGATTCTCAAAGCATCAGGAAGGCTCATGAATGGATGATCAGATGAATCAGAGAGGTACAATTCTACCACAACGCAAAATGTAAACAATTCCTTCAGATGATCTAGATCTGGCATCTCACATTATGCAATATAGTATAGGGTCTGTGGATGGGAATGAAGAATAAGAATCAATTGTTCACAACTAAGATAGCCGAGCTCTTCTTCTACCTCTCAAAAGCAGAGGTTGGTACGAAAGGCCCTTACATACGTTGATGTTTGAAGAGGTTGAAGGTGCGGCTAATTAGAAGTCTAATGAAAGAAGGATTATGAAAATTTGGGATTTTATCCTCAGATCGAGTTGACAACTCAAAAATCAACTCACAAGATTGTTAGTCCGTGACAACGATCCCAAAGTGATTCAGAGTAAGTCCTTCGCATATAAAGAGATGAAAAAACGGAAAACAGTTCCTTGCTTAGTGATCAGATGAATCTGAGTGAGCTAGAATGTATTATGAGAGCAAATTCATGAATCTCAGAGGCCCTCGCCGATGGTCATGGAAGTAACCATTCAGAAATCTGAAAGAAACGGTTATGCCATATCAACATTCGATGTGGTTCTCAGACAATACTCAGTCAACCATTGATTATATCTAATACACTCAGACACATCTTTCAACTATCTTTGAGATGCAGTCCTCTCAATTATTCTTTTGGGAACTATCCACATTATGGAGCTTTTCTTATTGGTTTCCTGAACTGTTTGAATCAAATAATCAGATGCAATGAGGAAAACTCAGACTGTTGTGGAATCAGAGGTGATGCATTATCAGAAACTCAGATGTGACTTGTTGTACCAATCTCACAATGTTCTAGATGTAATGTTAGGTTGTTTAACTCGAATAAGCGAAATATAAAACAAATCTCTGGGACTTCTGGTCGAATTCAGAAAACCCTCGTATCAAGAGGAACCGACAAGATTACGATGGGAATAAGAGTCAGAGGTAACCCTTTTGTTGAGCATAGCATTTCCTCAGAAGCGCTGGAATCTTACAATTGACTCTCAGATGTATGATGTTCTCATCAGCCCAGCTGTGAATTAGTGAGACTTCAGAGTTTTTTTCGTCGACCATTCACATGACTATCCTCAGAATTTCAATAGATACTCCGATCAATTCAGTAACATCTCTCAAGGGCCTCATCTTGACTTATAATGTTGAACGAATAATACCGGCACACAGTCTCGGCACCTGCTCTTTAGAGCTTTATCCAGACGGCACCCATGTGCGTGGGGTTGAGATACGCTCAACCAGCGCGTCAGCAACTGCAAACTACCGATTTCACCTCGGTGGGGGGGACCTACAGTTTAGGGTGGGTTCCGAACCACTAAGACCATTGTGAAGAGCACATGAGAAAAAATCTCAGTGGTGCCAGCCGGGATTCGAACCCTGGCCTTCCGCGTGGGAGGCAAGGACCTTATCCACTAGGCCACGGCGGCCTCTACCGGCACACGAAGAAAGAAAGTACTCGTACATTCGACCAGACCCTCCTTATTGTATCTATTCTGGCCTGATGAAACCGAATTCGAGGTCGGTTCTGCGAGCCGACCTCTTGTTTTCCCGGAGAATGAAAAGAATATCTGGAAATTCTGAAAATACTGGGAATTGCATGAGCCCTTTGATCCATTCATATTTTTTTTCCATATTCCAGGCTAAAAATCTGTGCGCAGGAGTTTTCGGGGTCGCTGATCACGAATCCGAAGTCAGAATTGCGATTTTCCCGAATCCAAGATGGCAGATCCAAAATGGCGGACCAAGAGTTTCCAGGAACTGCTCATTTCGGCTCGCAAGACTTTTCTCGGGGGTTTTTGGGGTTGTTGATCACAAATATGGAGTGAGAACTCCAATTTCCCCTGATCCAAGATGGCGAATCCGAAACGGTGGGTCCAACATCGCGGATCCAAGATGGCGAACCAGAATTTTGCAAGAACTGCTGATTCTCGCTCATAAGACTCATCTTGGGGGTTTTGGGGGTCGCTGATCACGGGTTCGGAGTCGGAATTGCGATTTCCCCAAATCCAAGATAGCAGATCCAAGATGGCGGACCAGGAGTTCCCAGGAACTACTCATCTTGGCTTGTGAGACTTCTCTTGGGGGTTTTGAGGGTCTTTCATCACGAATATGAAGTCAGAACTCCAATCTCACCGAATGTGGGATGGCGAATCCAAGACGATGGGTCCAAGATGGCGGGTCCAGGATAGCGGATCCAAGATGGCGAACCAAAATTTCGCAAGAACTGCTCATTTTCGCTCATAAGACTCATCTCGGAGGTTTTGAGGGCCGTTGATCACGAGTTCGGAGTCGGAATAGCGATTTTCTCAAATGAGAGATAGCAGATTCAAGATGGCGGACCAGAAGTTTCCAGAAACTGCTCATTTTCGCTCGTAAGACTTTTCTCGGGCTTCTATCGCTCTACCGGCGTTCGAATCATCGTTCTCTCATTCCTTCTTCCTCTCGTAACGAATTCTTATATCTTCAAATGACCTATGAAGCAGGTTTTTTTCCCTTCCCTCCTGGTCTGGCTCGTTCCTCTCTTCAATGTCCAACAGGGATACGCCATCATATTGATATTTCACCTTCCTCAGTACCGTTGTTCCATCTGATTCATGTCCTGGTTAAATCGTTCTCCTTGTTCTTCGCTGTAGTCTCCAAGCTTTTTGGGGGAGTAGTCAAGATATGAGTCCAGAAAGTGCACCTTCAGACTCATCAAGCAACCTGAGTCCCTGAAATTTCCCAACGAATCTCCTTTTGACCTTCGATATTCGGGACTTTTTTCATTTCCCAGGGAATTCTAGAAAACTCCTTTAAAGCCCAGCCAAGCCGCTTCCCCTTTGCGATCGATTTGCAGAATAAAGTTTCCATCTTCGAAAAGCGTACGAATTCGCGGACCATCGAAAATACCTCTTATCAACTTTGCATCACTGATAGCGGGGGATTCAATCCCTAAATACTCAAAACAATCACCATCTTTATCCAGGGCTCTGACAAATTGTTCCATCAGCCCAAATTGATCGATTCCGCCCCAATGTCCGTGATCAGCGACCCTCGAAACCCCCAATATGAGTCTTATGAGCGAAAATGAGCAGTTTCTGGGAACTCCTGGTCCGCCATCTTGGATCTGCCATCTTGGATTTGGGAAAATAGCAATTTCAACTCCGAACTCATGATCAACGACCCCCAAAACCCCCGAGTTGAGTCTTATGAGCGAAAATCAGCAGTTCTTGCCAAATTCTGGTTCGCCATCTTGGATCTGCCATCTTGGATCTGCAATCTTGGATCCGCCATCTTGAACTCATCGTTTTGGATTCGCCATCTTTGATTGGGGAAAATTGGAGTTCTCACTCCATATTCGTGATCAACGACCCCAAAAACCCCCGAGAAAAATCTTACGAGCCAAAATGAGCAGTTCCTGCAAACTCTTGGTCCGCCATCTTGGATCTGCCATCTTGGATTTGGGGAAATCGCAATCCTGACTTCGGATTCGTGATTAGCGACCCCAAAAACTCCTGCGTACAGATTTCTAGCCTGAAATATGAAGAAAAAATATGAATGGATCAAAGGGCTCATGCAATTCCCAGTATTTTTAGAATCTCCAGCTATTTTCTCCGTTCGGAATGAAAAGAGGTTGGCGGGCAAAACCGACTCCGAATTTGGTTTTAGCGAGCCGAATCGTTTGCCGGTGTAATCAGATGCCACAATGGAATATGGATTCCAGTCTGAATCAAAATCAGATCAGTTGAATCAGCCAAAAACTAGATGAACTTCATCAATCCAATCAAAAGATATTCGAGAGACAATGGAAAATCATATATTAATGAAACATCAGAATCGAAAGTCAAACAAAACTCAGAGAACATCCTTGTTTTTCCTACTGATTCAAAGATCACATGCAACCGTAGAGGTCTTGAGATCCGAGGGGCTGAGAAAAAGTTGCACTTTGGTGTATCGGGACTAATAGTTAAGGTCGAGAAACCGTCTTCGGTGCTCCGGAATCCTGAAATCGCAGGTTGTTGCCTGAATTTTTCGCCCGGGTAGCTCTCGATCCAACAAGATTAACCCGGGTATGTCATTGATGATTGTAAATGCGCGTCCGCGGCCCACTGTGCGACGCATGCTCCGATGAATCAGCATTCCAAGACAGCGTAATGTTTCTACACGCAGCGAAAGAGTGCGCGAAGAATTTATCGCTACGAATCGGCATTTTGGATGATCAAGTTGAAGCTGATTCTCTTCACAGAAATCTACGAGTCGGTATCTGGCATCTTTTTCACTTGGCATCCAAGTCACAACAATGTATGGATCACTATCTGATAGACTGTGTCCAACAATGCACCTTTCTCCTCACCCTCAGGTTGGTGGCTCATTCAACACATTGATCAATGAGAGAATCATCCTCAATCTAAAGAAATATGTGAATCGTCGTCAGGATATCGAATAAGTTGATATGAGAAGGACATGAACTGAATTACCTCAGATTTGAAAATTTCATCCAATGTGATGTAGTGGAGACCGATAACTTTGTCCCAAAGCATTCCTCTACTCCACACCTCTACGAGTAGTCCACCATAGATGTCTTCTATTTCACTGCAACAAAGATGTCTCATTCAGCGACTTCGGTCAATACGAAACCTGTGAAGGATTGATCCTCTTCCTTCTCTCCACCTCTGTGTGAAATTTGTTCAACGCCAAATGAGGTTAGGCCGAATGATTGTAAATTCTAATATCCTAACCTCCATAAAAAGCGCCCCCATAACTTTCATCGATTCCTAACCTGTGATGAACTGATCCCATTCTCTCCCCCGAATATTTGTGGGATTTGGTAAATCAGTCTAGGGCGAGTTACTCTGGATTTGGAATCTCTAACCTCGGATAAGAGTGCCTTCCGCAACTCCCATCGATTCAAAGTTGTGACAGATTAATCCTCGTTTCTTCCCGCATCTTCGTGTAGAATTTGGCTGACACCAAATGAGGTTAGGCCGAGTTACTGCAGATTTTGATATTCTAGTCTCCTCGAAAAGTGCCCTCCGCAACCCTCATCGATCCAAAATCTGCAAGGGATTGACCCTCGTCTCTTCCCCAACCTCTGTGTAGAATTTGGTCAACGCCAGATGAGGCTAGACATAGTAGTCGCAGATCCAAACTTTTAATTCCTAAGAGAAGTGGTTTCCGCAAATAGTATTGATTCAAAACCTGTCAGGGATTGGTCCCACGTTTGTTCTTCTACTGTATCCAAACATTCCCAAGGTCAATAACTCGTTCAAGGAGAAAAAGAAATTTAGTTAATAACTAGTTGGAATCTGACGTTCATAGTATTGACTATCATATGGAAATCGGTCTGGATCTATTTCCTCATTCTTCTCGAAGATATTGAGAGTTGGTGGTATTTTAACATCCTATCCTTGGCACGAAAGACAATGCCCACTTACAATGGCGTTTTGCCCTGAGGGATCCCTCAGAGAACCACGTTAGGAAACTCATTCACGGGATTGTACCAATTTCCTCTATCATTACCCAGAACTTCAGCAATGGGAACGAGGGCGAACCTATTTCAAATCGCATCTTAGAATTTGACCGGAGTAAATACTCTATCGGGAAACATCCCTCACACTTTCTGCAGTATTTTCGCGCCATAACCACCAGATGGGTACGGAGATTTAGCCGGAAAATCATACCAGACAGAGTTTTACCACAGTGCTATTAATGATAACATCTCAAAAATGTGGAATAAACAAGCAAACATAACCTCTAATGGAGGGAGGATCGAGATTTTGCATACTTCGCAATGATTTTGTACTGCAAAATAGTATTGGATGAAGATCTACGATCTCATTCACACCTCCCCGACAGACTCTTGATTCATGCCATGCTTCTCGATAATATAATGATCTATGAGAGCTTATAGACGGATCTGTTGCATATTAACACTTCGAATTTTGATCGATAGGGAATTCGGGCAGTGCTTTTCCACCTGCAGAGTGTAGTGAAAAATTGCTCTCATCGATAATAAATCCATTGAAGCTCAAATCTTGGTGGTGCTTCTGCTTATATTTCGCATAATCTCCATGATTGCCAGGGGTGTCCGAGCTTGATAAAGATTTTCTTGGATACTTCCTATTTCGCTGTACTTCTGAGACTTGAATGACGATAAGCAGAAAACTTTGACTCGTACGACTTGAATAATCCCACACTCATCCTGGTGCTTTGCACACTCGATGCATACATTTCTACTAGAACTACAATCTGATAGCTCATCACCCTCCCATCTTTGTCGCACACTCCCCGATTGCCCATGAAATTCTCGATTACTGTACAGTCATGTATTCTAAACAAAAATCGATCGAAATTGGTCTCTCGGATGGGTTAGCGCCTTGTGTGAAATCTCCAATCATCGGATGACAGAATTCTACGGTAGCTGAGGGGCAAGCCTCCTGCCGTTCCCGGAAGAGATCGGGTATCGATTCCCTGGAGGTCTGACTTTTTTTTCTTTTCATCTTGGAAATCAAAATCTTAGGACAAATGCGAATGCGAATATGCGACATATTAGAGAATCCTGCTATTGACTATACCTATTCCACTTGACGGAACGAAAGGCACTGCCAAGCCTCCATCAGATATATCTTTGGATGTCATTCGTCAAACCATCAATCGTTGCGTTCTCCATATTAATGAGACGATCGCACTATCCACTGATGATAAGGAACAACAAAATAGCACTTGTGACCGAGAAGGACGGCACGCCATTCCTTGCCTCGTGATACTCTGCAGAATTAGATTTTGGAACAACGAAACTCATCAAGATCGATGCTTTCAAAATTCAGTATCCTGTGAATGACTCACGTCCACAAGGTTCTCATCAATCGAGTTTTCATGCACTATCAATGCATTCGTCCTTTGATGCATTAAATGATCAGCATTCCGCGGAATTGAATGAATTTTCGGACACATTAACGATCATTTGAGATTGCGTGATCGCATCTTTGACCCAATCAAAGTCGGAACGTTATTTTTGAGCAAGACAGAATGTTTATTCTCTCTTTGTTGAATGAATAGTAGACAGAATTCACGAATCGAATCGGGATGGATCAATTTCTGAACTGATACATCTCTAAGAGTCTCTATGAATAACAAAATATGTCCATTGATCTCCTCTAAAAAGTCAAGGGGTATCTTACTTTGATGACTTCGTAAACAGTTCTGCTCAATTATAGATGAATACTCTGAAGCTCTCTTCTGCAAAGTGAGGAAGATGGCTTTCATTCGGTTTTGTCTCGAGCGAGGTTTAGTTTCTCCCATGAGTTAGTTGAAGGAGGCATCAAGCTATACTACCGTTGGATTGGGTTGACTCGTTGGTGGGTGAAACATAGTAGCCACGGACATCAAATCTCGCAGGTCCAACAGAACTACTTGTATTCAGAAACTTTCTCTCTTGTTCGGCATAGTTGAGATAACTTCATCCTATTGTGAGCTATACTTTCATACACTTTCGAATCAATGCCTCCGAAAATCAGTTAAATCGCACGCCAGACTGATCACTCAATGCATCAAGAAATTGATGCATTGATAATGCATGAAAACTCGATTGATGAGAGCCTTATACGAACGTGAGTCATTCACAGGGAATTGAGTTTTGAAAGCATCGATCGTGATTAGTTTTGTTGTCCCAATATCCAAGCCCGTCGAGTATCTTCAGGCGAGAAATAGTTCACCGTTTTTTTCAGTGACACGGAATATTTTGTTGTTCTCCATCATCAGGAGATAATGCGATCGTCTCATCAATATGAAGACCGCAGCGATTGATATTGTGACGAATGATACCCGAAAATTCATCTGATGGAGGCTTGGCAATTGATGCCTTCCGTCCCATCAAGTAGACTATAGCCAATTGCAGGATTCTTAATTATATTGCATATTCACATTTGCCTTTGCCCTAAGATTCTGATTTTCAACATGAAAGAGAGGAGAAAAAATCGGACCTCCAGGGAATCGAGCCCCAATCTCGTACGTTAGCGGCAGGAGTCTTGCCCCTAAGCTACCGTGCTGTTCTGTCATTCGATGATTGGAGATTTTACATAAAGTGCTATCCCATCCACGATACCGATTTTGATGAATTTTCCCCCAACTCGCATGTCTGTACAGTAGACAAGAAGTGTATGGGCAATCGAAAACTCTGCGACAAAGATGAGCGAGTGATAAGCCATCAGATCGTAGTTTTAGTGAAGTTATCCGCATTGAGTGCGGAGCACCAGGGTGAGTGTGGGATTATTAGAGTCGCACGAGTCTACAGTATTCAGCTCATCGCCGTTTCTATCTTAAGAGTATTGCGAAATAAGAGTTTTTCAAGACAACCTTGATCCAACTTCGGACGGCCCTGGCAGTCTCATGAGATTATACAAAATATTAACAGAAGCACCACCAAGATTCGAGCTCCAACCTGTTCATTGTCGATGCGAGCAATCCCTCACTACACTCTGCAGGCACAAAAACACTGCCCGAACTCCCTGAGGATCGAAATTTGGAATGTAATTATGCAGCAGAGCCGTGTCCAATACTTCATAGATTATATCATGATCCAAAAGCATAGCACCATTCAACAGTCTGTCGAGAAGGTGTCAATGAGATCGTAGCTCTTCAGGTGATACTATTTTGCAATATAAAACCAATGCGAAATAGGCAAAATATCGATTGTTCCTTCATTTGAGGTTATGTTCGCTTGTTCATTCAAGAGTGATAGTTGATAGTACCAAGATGAAACTCTATGCGGTAGGATTTTCCGGCATAGTCTTCGTACTGTCACGTGGAAGGCGCGCGCTTCCGCGAGCACCTCCCCCGTGCCATGACGATGCGAGTGCATCGTCAGCGTTTCACCCGCGTTGCGAGGCTATATCGTCGACGTCGCCTTGCGCTTCGGACAG
>JAPYYZ010005516.1:0-12963 GCA_030522705.1 Eretmocerus eremicus | reverse complement strand
TTTACTCGTGTTCTCTTTGGAGTTACTACCCCATCTACGTAACAGCTCTCTTTTGGTGCTGGGTGGGGTCACTTCCAGCGAGTATTTTGAAAAGTTTAGAGAATTTTTCGCGATTTTGGAAAATTGTCGCGAGAGTGTCCGTGACTCAAGAAATTGAGAGGAGAGAGAGAGCAGCCAAGCAGCCCACTTCAAGGAGGTCATTGCTTCGCCCACTCGCCCGCTAAAGTATTTGATACTTTACAAGAGAATGAGGATAGGGTGATCGTGAGTCGGGTGAGCACGCCCGTAAATAGGCCCCAATACACGGGTCCAAACTTTCAACAATGGTAAACTACAGATCCCATGATTGATGAATCCGCAATTTGGTTGATTTCGATTCGTACAAATGCCGATGCCCCGGCTCCTATGATCTCGGAGACGGACGTGGTTCATGTAAGAGACGATGATGATTATTTCATCCCGTACAGATGACAACACATGCCAAGCCCAAAGATTTCGGAAACGATTACAATTGATCCGAAGAAGACAAATAGCAATGATGTATGCATCCCAGGGATTAGTGATAATTCTCGTAATTTAGACCATGGAAAGTTCAACAGACGGGAACAGAGCCGTCAAGCCCCGGAAGCCAAAATCTGCATCAAAATTTTCACCAGTGGTCATTCCATTCTCACCATCAGGGTTGCTCTCCGTGAAATCACGACGTGAATAGGACCCAACATTGCCCGAATGATTTCGCAGGACACTCCAATTCTCATCCCAATGATGCAAGCGCGCCCCAACAGGGACCAGAGGTACAGCCCCAGACTCATGCGGAAGCGAATCCCAATGAGTCTCTAAACTAGTTGCCCGTCCGCCGCAGTCCTCAGACGACGGGCGCATTGACGATGCAACAATATGAGCATTGTCAATGTGCAGCAGCAACGATGATGCAAAATCATCATTCGATCTATCGTCGGGTATACCATCTAACGACGAATCAGGTATGAGTACGGTAGGTAAAAATGAATCGGATGGAAGTACATCATCACTGCCTCAATCGAAAATTAGAATAACATCGATCAAATTCTTGAAAACGGGGAAAATATCCCCAGTAGCTGAGTTTGAAACTCGCGGAGCCGTAGATCGGAGATCCAGACTTTATATTGATTCCGGTGCCGATGTGTGCATTATGAAAGAGAGTAAAATCGAAGACCTCGAGTCAATCGACACAATTTTCACCAGTCAAACTTGTCACAACAAACACCATGGGGCATACCCCAAAATTCAGACGTAGATCAACAAGTTTTTCAAAATCCATTCCAAAAGATGTCCCGAAAGCCACAAAACCTCCAATTGCAGAATGGTCAATTACAGAATTTCTAAGCACAAAATGGGCCGTAACGAGACTTACGACCACAGAATTTCCAAGAACAAATCCCAGTGAGTAATGGTAACACGTATGAAAATGCTGTACCTACACGAGGGGCAAATCAGAAAGAGTCTTCTACGGAGAACCTTTTCCGGGCAATGGGATACACATCATTGTCTGATATGCTCAAAAGGTTAGTTTTCCTCGAATCTTAGGGTCAGAATAAAGTACCACAGAATCAACAAGAGATACCGGTGCGTGACTGCGGTACCTCATTGCGTAATGAACAACCCCGAGAAATCCAGCGTGAGCATTATACTCCGCAAAACGCACGTACAGGTTACGGAATCCCGCAGAATGTCGGATATTTCAGTCCCAACGAACTTTTTCCAAATTTTACGCCAGCTCAAATGCAACAAATGGGATCAGGTAGTCGAGCACCGATATTCTCAGCGCAAACACCTATCGCACTTGACCAGAAACAATTGCAGTCACCTCATCGCAATCCTTCAATCGAAGCATTTTCTCGAGAAACTCTGGATCCAAGTTCTCATAGAATGTTGAGAAGTATTAGAGAATTCGATGGCGACGCAAATAACCTGGAGGCATTTTGCGGTACGGTCAGATATGCAGCAATGTTGGGTAGTACACGAGGATCGAAACGTATGATTTCAATAGTAATAGCAGGTAAATTGCGCGGTACGGCGAGAGCGTCCTCTGCGTTCACTGTCATGGAATATGAGTCAGTCGAAAGATTTTTGGGAGAATTAGGAGAACAATTCAGAGTCGTCAAGTCATCGAACGATATCATGTCAGAATTGAAAGCCTGCGTCAGAACGAATGACAAATCATCAGAATCATACGGAACGAGAATTCGAACAATTTTGGGGAGATTTAAATGCATCGCCGCGTCTTCCACGCAGTATACGAGCATTCAAATTGAATGGCGCTCGCGAAATGCAGACGAAGCGGCTCTGACGCGTTTCGTCATAGGGATCGGCAGTGAGTTAGAGGGTATTCTACGCAATGGTCGACCCTGTAACGTACGATAGGCAATAAAACTCGCTCAACAAGCCGAGATGCAACGTTGGCACTAACCGAATGCGGAATAGATAACGCGCGTCCCTTCTCTATTTGCTTCGGAGCGAGCAAACGTTCACGTACTAGACTCACAGGTTATCTGTCAATACTGCTCGCTAGCGGGTCATCATGAGGATGAATGTTATAAAAAGGCCAACGATGATGAGGTGTGCCAGTACTGCGAGGGAAAAGGCCATGATGCCCAAGTATGCTGGCAGTTACAGGATGATTCAAAAAAACGCGAGGTGTACATTAATCGCCCAAGCACGCGGACAAATCGTGAAAGCCCGAGAGGCAGGGGGAGAGATGGAGGAGATCAACAGAATAAATTAAGGGACGATCGGGGCGCGCGCTCTCCGCAAAATCGCGACGTGAATGGGACCCAACATCGCCCGAATGATTTTGCAGGTCATTCCAATTCCCATCCCAATGATGCAAGCGCGCCCCATCAGGGACCACAGGTACAGCCCCAGACTCATGCGAAAGCGAATCTCAATGAGTCTTTAAACTAGTTACCTGCCCGGCGCAGTCCTCAGACGACGGGCGCATTGACGATGCAACAATATTAGCATTGTCAATGTGCAGCAACAACGATAGTGAAAAATCATCATTCGATTCATCATCGGGTATACCATCTGACGACGAATCAGATATGAGTTCGGCAGGTGAAAATGAACTGGATGGAAGTACATCATCACTGCCTTAATCGAAGATTAGAGTAACATCGATCGGATTTTTGAAAACGGGGAAAATATCCCCAGTAGTTGATTTTGGAATTTGCGGAGCCGTAGATCGGGAATCCAGACTTTATATTGATTCCGGTGCCGATGTGTGCATTATTAAAGAGAGTAAAATCAAAGTCCTCGAGTCAATCGACAACTCAGATATATTGATTATTAATGGCGTTGCAAAAGGCGAATTTAGATCCTTGGGAACAGTCTGCATGAAGATCAATGATATGCGCTGGCAATTTCATGTTGTTCCCGACACCATTGTACTCGAATGCGATGGGCTGATCGGATGGGATTTCTTGACGGAATTTGAAGGGGAACTCAACTCCAAAGCCCGCTGCCTCGGATTTGGAAATTTCCCAATTTCTTTTGTATCTAGAGGAAAAATTCGCCTGCCGCCAAGAGTACGTCAAGTGATTGTATTTGAGATTCCAATAATGCAAAGATGGGCTGGGTCTCACTCACACATCTGGCGAAAGAAACTTTCTTTAGCAATTTTATTGCAGAGAATCACACTGGCTATGGCTACGCTGGAGTAATAAACTGCACTGAAAGAACAATTTATATACATATTCCAAGAGTCAAGCTGAGGAGCTTTGAAAAATTCATACCTTGGAGCAGTGATGATGAAAAACGTGATGATGAGGACACTGCGGTATGTGATATGAGAAGGCTATTCGAAAGAGGGCCTGTGAAAGTCGAGCCACCTTCCGAGAAGCGTAGTGACGATGATAAGCGCGAGCGCGATGAAGTGGCTGCGGAGCGCGTCGAGATTTTGATGAAACTCGTAGACGTAGGGGGATTGGACAAGGAAGAAATTGAGCATGTACATAAGCTCCTTATGATTGACCCATGGCAATTTGGTTTAGAGGGCGAACCCTCGCCGGCCCCGCACTTAATTAGACATATAAAATTGAGTTAAGATCGGACGAACCGATTAAGTGCAAGAGGTCCAGATTACCTCCTGCAATGAAGGATATTGTGATCAAAGAGATCAAGAAATTGCGTGATCTTGGTATCATACGCCCGTTCAGATCGCCATGGCGATCAAATTGTTTTCTGGTCCCAAAATCATCGGATAAAGATGGAACTAAGAGATATCGACTCGTAATAGATTTTCGCCCGCTTAATGAGGTCATAGTCGGAACATGCCAACCCCTATCATTTACAATGGATGTACTCGACCAGCTGGCATCCGCGCGATACATTACGGTGCTAAATTTATTGGATGGATCCTATCAGACTGAAATTGACCCAGATTCGGCCAAACTTACGGCATTTGACTGTATAAGTGGACATATGAAATCCGCGTGCATGGCACAAGGCATGCAAAGGGCACCTGACACGTTTAATGGAGCTATATTTATGGTATTAGCCGGATTCACGCCGGATGAAATCGTGATTTATGCGGACGACATCTATTTATGGGGCAAGACGCTGGATAAGCATGAGACAAAATTCAGGAAATTCATGCAAAGGATCAGCGAAGCTAATCTTACAATCTCACCAAAGAAATGCCAATTCCTAAATTGCGAAGCAAAACTCTTGGGCCATATTGTCGGCAAGGGCCAAAGTAAACCGGATCCAGCGAGGACCAAAGCGGTACGCGAATATCCTGCGCCAACGAACGTACGTAAAGTCAGGCGATTTCTTGAGCTGACGGGAGTCTATCGTCGTTCCATGAAAAATTACGCAAAAATCGCACATCCGCTCACTAGTCTCTTGAAGAAGGATGCCTCATTCAAATGGGAGCTCGAACAGCAAAGCGCGTTCGAGGAATCACGCGACACGCTATGTAGAGAGCCGGTACTTGCTGGACCAGACTTCACAAAATCCAATGGGATAGTCGAGTGTGATGCGTCCGAATATTGTGTAGGCGCCATTCTCGGTCAGGGCGATATTGGAGAAGCCCATCCCGTGGCTTACGCATCTCGCGTTTTACGTGGAAGCACCCTTAATTAGCCAGTTTTTGATAAAGGCTTATTTGCAATTGTCTACGCAGGAGACGTCCTCCGTCCATACTTATATGGTGATAAATTTACCGTTATAACAGATCATGAGCCACTGCGTCATTTTCATACCTCGAAAAAAGTCGATATAAGGTTCGGTAGGCTCAAGGCGCAGCTAGCGGCTACAATTTTGATATCGTATACAGAGCGGGTACAGAGAACGGAGTGGCAGACGCATTATCGCGCAATCCGATCATCAAGCCGGACGAATGAATCCGCAGCTTCCGCGAAAAGAACTCTATGACTTGGCTGGAAAGCGAAAGAGAGAGGATCCGAAGTGTTATGAGGGTCATCCACTGGGCCGCATGTACAAAACGCGCGCGAGACGTATGCCAAAGGCTGGAAAATTGAAAATCGCGGAAGACGAAGAATCAGGGACTGATGACCCACCAAGTAAGCGAAAATCGATGGAGCCGATCGCGGAGTCCGTGTCTAGAAGTGAGTCAGATCGGGAAATGCTAAAGGTGAAAAGACCTTGGAAAAGCTACCAAAAATTGCGAAGATCTCAGCGCATCCAGAACTCATTCTCATCGCTCACTTCCTCGGGATTTTCTCAGCAGTCTACAACAGCTGACGTGCCACCGCTCTCTCAACCGCCGAGCGAACCGATGCTCGAATGCACGGAAGAGCGTAATGAGCAAATGACCGAGGATCAGCTTCTGATCCCTGAGAAAACATACCGCGTGGCTGAAGTGGTACCTGATCCCCCACTAGAGACAATTGAGATTCCAATCTCTCGAGTAATTGAGAATCCAAAATCAGGAACGATGAGAATTGTAGATCGATTGCTGCTCGGAAATCAGCAAAATGAGAATGAAAATTCCAAGTTGAAAAGAGAGTTACCCAAAATTAACTCAGTGGATATTTTGAATCCACAAGCAGGATTGTCGAATTCCAGAATGTCAATGAACACATCAAGTGTAAATCAGAATTTCCAAAAACTCCCAACTCAGCAAAATTCCAAAAATACGGGTGATTCAGTTCTAATCCAGCCACCGCGGGATGAGAACCATTGGTTACAATCCACTTCGACTAACAATGATGAAACCAGCCTCCAAGGCAGCGGCGGACCCATAGTATTACAAAAGATCAGTTGTCTAGTGGAATACGACGCACCGTCAGACCGTGCACGAGAATCAAAAGTTGAGAAGCAGTGCGTGCCACAGAGCAATAGGATCAAGCAGCAGAGCGAACTGCAACGCGAAGAGATCAAGCTACAACTTGGTACGCAGAGCGATGAGCCGCATTTTAGCGAGCGAGGGAGCGAGTTCTCTCCTCAGCTACCTCTGGACGCGTGTGCGAGGAGCAGGAGCGCGTCTCGCTCGCTGCAGTATGATACTGCAATGAGCGAGAGCGGGCCTCATTCGCCGCAACGCAAGCTTCCGACGGATGATGCAAGTCAGATGAACTGGCGCGTAGTGAGGGAGGTGCACAATAATGACACGACATCCCACAGCATCGCGATCCCCGAGTTGGCAGATTCTAACATGGAAGTAAATTCGCAAATTTTTGACAAGAATATCCAGTCTGACCCTGTGCCACAGCCATTCTATGGAACTCCCGTGGGTTATACCGGGAAATTCCAAATTTTTGAGTATCAGTCGGCGTGTGCACAGAGTGAAATCACTCTCGAGAGATTCATAAACATACCAAATTTGCCGATCGGAAACTGCCTATTTTGGTCATTGATCATTGCGGATGATTTGAATTGTGACGCACTGGCAATACGTGCAGAATTCAGAATCAACGGTGATTTGAGTCAATGCATCAATGCAGTAGCGACGAGAAAAATTCTCGAGTCAGATACAAAGTACGGCAACGACGAGTGCCTACTCGTATTTCCGCGATTGTTCAAAAAAAATGTCGGTGTGCACTTGCACCCGGAGTTAGACGAGATTTTGCATGCGCATATCTGCTCAAATTACAGTGGGAAATTCATCCATCTGCATTTAGATATGCCAGCTAGTCATTATACACCTTTCTTGCCAACTCGGACTTCGCGAGGCGAAAATTCTAGCAAACCGGTTGAAAAGAATGATGAGTCCAATGCTGACGGACAGGTTGCCGTGCACAGAAAATGACACTCCGGGGAATCTTCGAGCCCAACCGCATTCCGAGAGCCAGTCTTTTCGACCGAAAGCGCACACATCGGCTCTTGAGAAATTCATGATTTCGCAAGCTCGACCGCCTCGCAAAAAGCCACTATGGGCAATTGGCGACGATGAGCTTGCGCAACCTCCACAAGAATTATTTCCTGTCGACGATCATCCATTCAAATATGGAGAAAATATGACATTTCTCGCTACATGCGATGGCGGTTCCGAGACAGATACGAGAGTCTTTGATTGAAAAGGATTATATTAATCCAAGAATCATTCTCGAAGGAAATTACTCGATTGGTGGCGTGCATGAGTTCCACGTGAGCAATTTGAGCATATTTTGCACATTCATTAAGAACTATATGGGCAAAAAGACACTCAAAATTGATATGAGAAGAGCACTCAAAAATTTAAAAAAGCACATCTCAGCAAAAGAATTGAAAATCATAGGTCTCATACAGGATAATCAAATCATTTTGCCAATGATGTGACCAGAAGTTGTTGAAATGTTTGAAAAAATTCTTGAGGGCATGCCTTTGAAAGCGCTACCCTTCAAACATAATTTGAAAGTGCCGTCCGAAATTGATTAATTCAAGCTCATGAAAGGATCCCACTCATCTGTGAGTGGGTCCCATCTTGGCATTGATCAAACGGCCGATGCTCTCGCGAGCATTTATTATTGGAAAAAAATGCGCGAAGACGTGAGAGGGGTAGTTGAACGATGCGATGATTGCGCGGTCAAAAAGCTGGTTCGTGTCACGACTCGTATACCTATGGACATTACGGATACATCCGTGAGACCGTTTGATAAGATCGCTATCGATTTTTACTCTCCACCGTATGCATCGGAGCGTGGTCATAAGCACATATTGTCACCGCAATGCCAGCTGACTCGCTATGTCATACTCATATCCACGCGGCGAGCTACAGCGCAAGAGGTGGCAAATGGCTTACTGAATCGAGTGATAGCGTATTTCGGCCCACCCGGCGCGATACTGAGCGATCGGGCTACTCATCCCATTAATGGAATTTCGGACAATTCCGCAGAAGCTTTTGGAATTCAGAGGTACAATACATCGCCGCATTCCCCGATCAGTGATGACGTTATCGAGAGAATGCATGCAACTCTGACGGAATTCCTCCAGACTTTTGCGAAGGATCAATTTGATTGGGACGAGATGCTACCACTGACTCAATTCGCAATCAAAAATTTCAGAAATTTCAATGGTTCTGGCAAACAATAGCCTTTTGTTTTCAATGGCAATTCCATTATTGGACATTGCAAATTCCACATTTTTTAAGGCATCGCCATCACCCATTCCGCAAAATATCAGTAACTCGAGAGGAACTTCCGCTTATATATGGCCTAAACGCCAGTATTTTGCTATTGATTTACAAGCCAATACTTATATCGCTATGCACCAATCCAATGTGAACGACTGTCGAAAGCTCCGTAATGGAATGATTTGTAAAAAACCAGCACCTGTCAGGGAGCTTACGCCTGTAGCATCGTGCGAGATTGAAATCGCCATGAACATAACCATCGAATCTCTCACAGAGTGCGACCTGCGAGTCACACACATGAAAGAGACCTATTTGATGCGCTTGCAGGAAACTAATGCATGGATGTTCTCAACTATTCGTGAAGAGCACATATTCATTCAATGCCGTGGCAGTGAACATGTCTCGACACCCATGGATGGAACAGGAATTCCTCGAATGTTGCTAGGATATATGGCAATTACATCAAATACACGGTCGACAGCGTCCGAAGGAATCGAAATTTACCATACGCTTCCTACAATCCAGAGTACCAAATTGAATATTAGAAATATATTCAATACCACAGCTGGGACAAAGGACATTCCCCACCTACAGGAAGCGATGGAAAGCGAGATCCTGGATGACCATGCAGTCCTGATTCCAGCACATCTCGACTCATTGGAAGCCGGACCAAGCCTACCCGAGATCATCGCGGAATCTCGCGATATTGGGAAATATGCAGCGGTGAAACAAAATCTCGCGAAGCTGCGAATTTACATCCCCACGCTGCTCACAATCAGATCAGGAGCAACTATCTCAATAATTTTCATCCTGAAAAATTTTGGAAAATTGTTCAACCCTTTATCAATGGGACTCGAACTCATACTTAGTGCCCTCATATCAAGGCATCGCAGACGCAACCCAAGAAATACTGACGAGGGATGTGACGAACAGTCATCGATACTACTGCGAGTCATTCTAGCAGTGAGCGAAGGGACGACATCGCCAATATCCAAAACGAGCCACCCAAGTGTCCATGCAAGACGGCCAGAGCAATCAAAGACGCGTGATATACGTGCCGTCGGATCGTGAAGGACGACAAGCAGGCACGCGCGAAGGCAAAGAATAGGATGAGAAGAGCATTGGAACTTACCATCTGTCACAGGATACACTGTCATCATAATCACGATCGGCAGCACGTCCATCATCAGGCATCTCATCAGCAGAGATAGTTGCAGTTGTTCGATTAGTTCTTAGAATTCTTGAATTTTCATAGTAGCAAGAATGCGAAAAATCCTATCGAGAATGTTATAGTTGTTCCAGAAGTCATTTGAAAACGCTTCAAAATTGGCAAATTCTATCAAAACATTTTTTCAATTATATCCCGAAATCTCATTCAAGAAGTTCAAAAATGGATGAATTCCACTTGAAAGTATCAGGGATGTATCGAGATCCCATTTGAATAGTTTCAAAATGGATAAATTCCATGCAAAAATGGCAATCATTCGATAATTGAACACGAAAGCTCACAACGTCCCCACAACACTTATGCACCATTACACTGAAGACCTCAAACTGTGTGTGGAAGAGCACAGCGAAGAAAACAGCAAACGGGCGTACGGGAGATGATCGAGACCATGCCTCATCGGGGGGCACTCATCTCCGCGCACGTGGCGAGTTGGACCGGAGTTATTGCAGCTGCCGATGGCCTCTGTAACACAACTTCGGAAACGAGAATTCTCCTTATACTCAACACCAACACTTAAAACTAGCACGCAATGTCACCACACACCCCGGACGCGTTGCGCGGTCACCATAATTGGAAATTTTCTAAGAACGCGGTTTTAATATCGAGTTCGGAACGTAGAGCCACTCGAGAGCAGAGCCGGATCGACACCGATGAGCTCTGTCGTCGCCGAACTCGCCAACCAGAGCAGATCTCAAACTCAGTAGCTGGAGAATGCGTACTATGATACCATAGTCCTCTAACATTGAGAATCACTTACCTCAACTCAGCATAATTGCAACTCCAACCCGGCAACACTGTCCGCTAGCGAAAATCAAGAGCAAACTGTGCGTCTTCCCACTGAGATATCAATCACATCCCTAGACGGGTCGAGAGTGAAAGCTTATCTGCCGGGAGTGTCGATGAAACGCAAGGAGTCAGAAAGAAAAAACTGCGAGTCCTCAAAATTCCCCGGAAATATTGCAAGTGTATTGAAGAAAGAGTTCCTCGAGTTATCGGGACTACCTCGAATGGTAGATTTGACTCCTCTTTCAGAATGATGACATAATTGATTTACGATGTCAGGATCGTCTCTAGTTTCATCCAGCTCGAGAGCTAGATTGAACATTTCAATGGCATATTCCACTCTGGTCTTTTCACCCGTGGAATAATCTGCCAAATTCTAATCTCCTTTTGATTGATCGTTTGTTGTTTTTATCCCAGAATTGTTCTTTGAATATCATTTCAAATTCATCCAAAGACTCGATTTCGCTCTCATGTAAGTGAAACCAATTAGTAGGCATTCCTTGTAATGACTCTGAGATAAGAAGTGATAATTCTTGCTCATCGAGCTGCATGATATCGACATACCGGCGAGAATCACGGAGGAATCTAATAGGTCGTTCTCCAGATTTACCTTTGAAAGTTGGTGTCTGTAATTCCAATTCACGTGTGATAGGCCTTAAAACTCCTGAAGACTGGCGCTCCAGTTCCTTCACTTGTTGAGGAATTTTGTCTTGTTGAATCTCGATATTTCTCGTGGTCCTTTGACTTTGGGTGATATCGGTTTCCATTCCAGTAATAGTTTCATTCCTCAGATTCACTACATATTGGTTGAAGTTATTCTTTTCTCCCTCAATAAACTTAACTCGATCTTTTAGAGTCTGAATATTCGCCCTGCATATTTCATTTCCGTGGCAAAGAATGATATTTTCTCCGGATAGCTCTTCGAACCTGAGCAAAACCGTATTTAATTGCTCTTGAGTGGGATCTATCTTTTCGAACAAACTCTCTCATTCTCCATTAGCGAGTTTATCTCAATCTACTAATATCTTTGTATTTTCAAGTACCTCGTGGGTTTTTTCGAGGTTCTCAACTTTACTATGAAGTTCGTCTTGATCATCGTAGAGCATTTTTAGCTCCTCTGATACCGCCCTCTTCCATTCGCGAGCATCCTTTTGAGACTGTGTCAATCCTTCATTTCTATCAGAATTTTTGATGCGAGCTTATATTGCTTGAGCTGATCGCTGAGCTCATTCCTCGCTCATCATCGAACGACGTATTGAAGGCATTTTGAACTGGATACCGATACAACACGCGTGGGAGTTGGGTTGCTGGTTTACAGGGGCTTATACTCTATTGAGCTGATTTGATTCTACGGATTCTAGTTTTCATTGAATCTTAATCGCAGACTCATTTTTATGAGTTGCATTCAACTTGTATGCATATACTATCATGAGACGTTTTCAGAAAAAGCGAATTGTACATTGAAAATTTTGCAGTGTTCGGGACTCAAACCCTGGCCTACCGCGTGGAGGTCGGACACGCTAGCACTTAGACCAGCGTGGTAATTGCCTCAGAGCGATCTATACGCGCTCCTTATAGGCCAGAGCAGACACTTTCTGCGTGCCACGGACGTCCTAACCTTTTATATCATGGCACGCACCCTCGGACGCACATTTCCGCGTGCACATTTGCGTGTCCCCTATCCTCCAACATGGGGCGCACACGCATTTGACGGCCGACAGGAGTTCCTGCGCAGGCTTCATCAGGCAAAGTGGGGGTATATACTCGCTCCACACGAGCTATATTTATACCACGAGTGATTCAAACCACGCTCATTGTGGCTATTTGATTCAATCGTAGAGGGATACCCTTATCGAAAAGTTCTGCAGGATCGTCTGCAAAAAAATCTGCATGGAATTCTGCATAATTTTCCACAGGTCTCCTGTAGAATTGTATGCATGGGATCCTACATAAGACTCTGTTCTATAATCTGCGGCCAATTTGGACATTATTTTGATTTTGCACAATTCAAAACTGTACGAATTCCTGCAAAATTGGATGCCTATAGCTCTGCAGGAATATCAATACAAGTCCTGTCGGAGATATCTCATAGATATTCAATTGAACTCATCAATGGTGCCAGTCGTCGTTCGTCCAAACTCCCGTCGAACGATACCGCAAGGAGGGCTCTTGGGCCCTGGGGGAGTAACGACCCTCCGGCCCCAGTTACCGGGGGGCTGGGCACTGACGTGGGCAAGCTCGTCGGTGTTCGCCCCCAAAACCGCAAAGGGGACTCTTCGGAGTCTCGGGAGTTTGGCAACTCCCCGGCCCCAGCCACTGGTCGGTTGGAGGCGGGACTTGGGCGCACTTAGCTGCGCCCAAGGCCCGTCCCCAGCTGACCAACCGCAAGGGGAGAATA
>JAPYYZ010005515.1:0-10123 GCA_030522705.1 Eretmocerus eremicus | reverse complement strand
CTTTGGCCATGAAAATCTCTTCGTTGAAATCATTAGCTAGAGCCAATTACTTTCCTGTAGAAGATACGAGATCGCAAGATGCGCGTCAATTCATACGCTCGCCAAACTCTATCGTAATCAAACTCGCTCATCCTCGTTTTTTCATAGATTTCGGTTATCCGTTCATTCTCGTCGGATTGATTAAAATTGTCCTCATTACTCTTCTACGCAAGAAGACGGGATTGCAAAAGTGGACCAAAAATTAGAGACGTGCGTTTTATACGTGAGTCGAGTTCGATCGGAAGATACATAACCTTACCATACCGATGCACTGAATCTTTCCCCCTCTTGGAGGCATTTTGAAGTTTGCCTCTAACTGGAGGCAAATTTCCCTCTAGTTCTAGGGATTTTGAAATCCCTCTACCGTTGGAGGCAAGAAAGCCTCTACTTGGAGGGATTTTTCCCTCGAATTGAGCGCTTTTTCGAATCGAAGCTTGCGAAATTGCCGTTTATTTTATATGACTAACACACAAATATCGGCTCAACGTCAATTGACAGTAATTTTGGTACACCGTTACATGATTCGTCATGAATCCGGTTGCAATAAGAGTGTCTTCCTATCATTTTGAGAACGTTACATTGTAGACATTTTTTCGGCAACATAGCTCAATGTTTTGAGAAGTTTTCAGATTACCATTCATGCTAAGGGCATGGCGAACTATTTGGATTGCTTCTAATCAAGTACATTCATCAAGCTCGGATGGGCTGAAATGTTCAATATTCGGGTCATTCACTTATTCACTACATTTTCTCCTGAGAATGAAAGGGCCTATTTTTTTGTCGCTTTGGGGCCAGGCCAAATATCATGTCTAGATGGATTCTCATCAATCTGTCGCATGAAGCTCATCGATTTGTTCCGTCCATTGTTGAAGATGAAGGGGGGTGATATGATATTGGACGGTTTTTGAGTCTTAGCCATCTTGTGACGGTTGAGCCTGTGCAACGAGTGGTATCTCAGAATGAAACTATAGTATCAATATCAGGAGAATCTTAAGAACTCTATATTTCGGGTTTCGCAGATTTGGGAGGTCTGAAGTGAATCAATTGTTCAATATCACGAATCTAAGCCACATTGGAAAAACTTTAGACCGAATTGCATGCCATCTCTGTACCGAGGACAATGTATGTTTCGTATAAGGTGCGACTTTTTTGTCAGTCAGTTATTGATCACGTGATATGAAGCCTTCGATGCACTTGTATTAATTCGAGAGATTTAGCAGGGAGTTGCATTCTACGTCTCCTTATTAAAATATCTGAACTTCTTCACATTGATATGAGAACAACAATGATTATGTGGAAAATATAATCCCCAGACTACTCAGAACATTTCCACATGGGAACTATGGAAATGTTGAGGTTTAACACACGACAGAGCTTAGTCAGGACACACTGCGATGATACTCATTGATTTTGCTCGTAGAAGTTTCGAAGATAATGAATCAAGAATGAATTATTTTTGAACGAAAGAAAAATACGGAGCAAGTATCAGACTCTCCCCCCCCCTCCACAACTGAAGAGAGTGAATTCTCTGAAGGTCTTGGGACGATGACCAACGAGTTTTGCCCCCACCTCATCAGATAGAGGTACGGAATTAACCCTTTCTGCACCGACTTTTTGTATTCATCGAAAAAATTCTTTCTAGATCTTACACGATTCTATAGGGCGCAAAGACATCCCCTGAATTTTTTCAGAATTTTTTGATTGGTCTAATAATGATAAGTATCATGTCCATAATTATGGACATTGGTTGCATCAGTCATCTTTGGCTATGAGTATTGGAGCGAACGATATGATTGATCAATGATAATGATGAGGTATCGTGGAGGATGCTTGAACATAATTATATATGTATCAACATCAACAATTATTTTACAAAGAGGAAAACCATACAGGTTAGAGCTCACATCGTTCGTAGAGAAATTCAAATGGAAATATATCGAACGAAAGTAAAATTCAAACAGCATCATTTGTGAAACTCATAAATGCAGTTTTTTTTCACTGCTCGAGCACAAATATACATCACCTTTTACACAAAGTGCATGAGTTTTCCCTCTCTTACAATTTTTACAGCGAGATGCGTTTTTCTTCAAATCCAACTAGGGCAAATGATTGTCATCGTCATGCTGAACTGACGAATCTGGTTTTTCTTCAAGACGAACACGTTTTTCGGGGATATCATCACATACACCACGAGAAAGTAGAATTATTTGACAATAAAGTCAAAGAATCATCATTGCGAAAGTGGGGTTCATGCGACTAATGTCCATAATTATGGATACCATAATTTTAGCCCATTACACAGCATGCATGCTACCTTCAGACTGGAAAAAATCTCGGAAAAAATTCGAGATCGTGTATGAGAGTCTGAGAAATATGTGAGAATTTTTCCATCCGCGGTTCGTCACTCAATGCCGAGAGGAAAATTCACGAAGAAATTCACAAATCAAGGCTAGATTTTTCACGTGGTGCATCGGAATTTCGCAGTTCAAACTCGTAATGAAAGGTACATTGGTCAGATTGCGGTTTTTTTTTTTCAATAGATTCGACAATAACGAAGACCGCCGCACTGATTACAGATGACTCGAGTCCTTGAAACTTATTACAAACGCATTTGATTAGAGGGGTATTGGATGTCCATAATTATGGACATCGGTGCTGAAAGGGTTAAAAGTGAGGGTAAAACTAGTAGGTCATCGTCCCAAGACCTTCAGAAAATCCACTCTCTTCGGTTGTAGAGGGGAGGGAGAGAGTCTGATACTTGTTCCGTATTTTCCTTTCATTGGAAGATAATTCATTCTTAATTCATTATTCTCGGAACTTTTACGAACAAAGTCAACGAGACTCATCGCAGTGTGCCTTAATCAAGCTCTGTCGTGAGTTAAACCTCAACATTTCCATAGTTTTCATGTAGAAATATTCTGAATAGTCTCGGGATCTTCTTATCCACGTAATCATTCTTGTTACCGTCTCAATATAAAGAGGTTGAGATATTTCCATAAGGAGACGTAAAATGCAACTTCCTGATAAATCTCTCGAATTAGTAAGAGTTCATTGAGGCTTTCCGGCTTGATATCATCTGATCAATTACTGACTGACAAAAAAGTCGCACCTCATACGAAACATACATTGTTCTCGGTTCAGAGATGACATGCAATTTGGTCCAAAGCTTTTTCAATGTTGCTTAGATATCTTATTTTCTCTAAAATATAACCCATTCGTTTTTTCAGAACTCTTATAGATCTAAATATTTAATCGATAATGAAGTTGGGGAGAGGAAGTAAAGACTCCTGTATCTTTTGATATTCTCATAGAAATGATATATACGAGAGTACAATCAAGAAAATGACCAACTTAACATTTTCGGTGGGCTACGTGCGGGGATCGAAAAGTTCTTCAGGTCTCCAGCTACGATTCACCACTAACTTGATTCCTGAATCAGATGATTCGAATTCCAATATTTTCCGTCATTCTGAAAATCGATTCGGTCTCTCGTTTTCACACTGGAACCTTTGTATTTCCTCCCACGATCTCATGATTTCATCAATGTTACTTTGAATTCCCTCCATAGGTCCAACGTCTTCGGCACAAGGGAAACGAGCTGTCTCCAGGGCTATCCTCGTCGATTGATTGGGTATCTCACGATGACTCGAGCCTAACAGGGAAAGAGATTACACTGGATTAGAACACCCATAATTTTCCTCGTATCGAAATCTGATACCCGGATATGAAACTTACTGGTAGATATTTGTGACCAATCCTGGATTTCAATCAGCTCCTCAACCAAACAATCGTTATTTTGCGTCGTCCCTCCTCCTTGATCGCACAAAGATGTACCAAAGATGATTTCAGAAACCATTCAGTATGATTGATTAGTAATTCCTGATGACTCACAAGCAAAGGGTCAACCTTGCGGATCACGGATTTGGCCAAAACTTTGGGAATCATCTTGTTTCGATGAGAAATGAAGATATCCCAGAGGGTTTATGCGAATAGGTCCTCTGTTCGGCCAGGGACCTTAGCATGGCTAGTATACCTATACATATGAATTCTTAACACGTGCCTATATGACTAATGCTAATGTTCCTGGCTCCATCTCGGAACAGGGGTCCTACTGGTCTAAGCCCCTGAGATATCCTCATTTTTCATCGAAACAAGATAATTCTCCAAGTTTTAACCAAATCCGTGATCCGCAAGGTTGACCCTCTACTTGTCACAGCAAAATTGAAGCGAGGGGCAGAATCCTATCTCACTTGCATGGATACCAACATTGTCCAGTTTCCAAATGTTTCTATGAAATTTCGGAATATCGCGGATCTGGCAAGTGGCGCCGATTCTATAAGCCCTCAAGAATGTCGCGACTTAATTGGAATGATTCACATTGCCGGATCCATCGAATAGGAGACAATTTAGTAAGATTGAATCTGCATTGTCGCATGACAACGCTTCAATGTAGATGTGATCTGAATCACGAGTTGTACGATCTTACTCTCCTTTGATGACTTTCAGGGAATCATTAATCAAAACTTCATTCGGAACATCGGATATTCGTTTCTAGATCTAGGTCATGATAAAAGTGAGAGCTTCCCTTAGAATGAGTGAACTCATAGTTGATTGAAATAATGTTGCAAAACGAAGCAGAATATTGGCATGAGTTCATACACGCGAGGAAAGTTATCCTTCCTCCCTTCTTCGTATCGTTTCAAATTATAAATATGGAGGAAATCGTTGTCAAAAGCTGAATAAGGCTCTCTTCGTGAGAAGGAATTCTTCTACCAAAATAGAGGTTAAAATTAGATGATTGCTGTTCATAAAAAGGGTAGTGCTTGGAACACATTTCGTCTTAGAGTCTATTGTGTATGCATATTTCTCAAACTGTGATGTACTGCTCTGCATGATATTTGATTGATTAGAACTTATATTAGACGAGAATGTGAGTCGCTCGTCGAACCTTCCGACTCCGAGTGCAAATTTACTAATGCTTAGTATTGAGAGGTCTGCCAGTTTATTTTACTAAATGGAAGGCTCCCGGACAGAACGGTATGGTTACATTTCCGCTTTTTGGAAACCCTTGTCAGCACTTTGGACGCTCCTCGGGCTGAACTCAGGCTACTCAGACTGACAATCATCTTTCGGGAGAATTCTGATAGCACTATGTTGACGGATGGACATGGTCCATCGGTGCAATCCCGAAAGAATTACTCCAAAAGATCATTACTATCCTGAGTAGCGTCCAATGCATTGCCCCGGTTTTCCGAAAAGCTGAAAATTAATCATACCATTCTAGTCCGAAGCCGTTCAAATGTGATGCTAAAAGAGCCTGCTGGAGGCTACACGAGTGCCGCCCCGTTCATGGCGATTTGAAATTCGTATCAACATACAAAAATAAGAATCAAAGAGTTTTCGTTTGGAGTCGAATTAGGCTAAGCCCGAGGAGGAACTGAGTGATTACAAAATAATCACCAAGTCAATTTTTAATTTTTTCGGAATATCCGCTAGTCTTATGACTAAGCTATCGAACGAGACCTCGTCACAATATTGATCAAATATTGGTCACAATGCACGCTGGCACCAACTCATATCAGGGGCATGTGTTGATCAATTGTAGAGAAAATTGATTCAAAATCGAATTCAAAGTTCAAACTCACTCACGGAGATCAAACATTTCCATTCAACTATGAACTTGGTAATAACCTAAAGAATTACAGAGACCCGAATGTCTTCGTCAATCGTTTCATCTCAGAACACGATGCCACCTGCATATACACATAAGGTAGCAATAGTACAGATTCGAAAGCTGTAGGTGCCGCCTGCTATTGTTCGGAATTCGCATCAGAGATCCAAGTCACAGTTTCAAAATTTGCATCAATATCTACAGCTGAGTGTATAGCCCTTACCCGTTTATTAGACTTGGCGCTAAGAGATAGGGATAGTAATCATCTCATTTTTTCTGACTCATTGAGCTCTCGTCAAGCCTTGAACTCTCTGGATTATAATGCTAGAATCAGTCCCCATATTCTTGAAATCAAACGAAAATATAGCCTATTTTTTCAAAATAATAATCGCTACATCAAATTCTTTTGGATACCCTCTCACTTCGGGCTGAAAGCCTATGAAATGGTTGATGAGCTCGCCAAGAGAGCCTTAAACTGTGATGTAATCTCGAACTTCCTCATTTCGTTGATGGACTGCACTCAAACTCTTAACATGAAAGCTACTAGAAGAGACTAAAGATGATTAAAAGAGGGCTGACAGACGTCAGAGCGTATTTCCAGAACTATTACACTAGTAGAGCAAAACCTTGGTTTGTTAGGAAAAGAAGTTTGGGCAGGCACACCATAGTCACTATGAATCGCTGTAGAGCAGACCATTACAATCTTGCGGCATCCACAGATAGGATAGGTATGATTAATAACTCTCAGTGTGAATGTGATTATGTTACTCAAGATCTGAATCATATTGTCTGGGACTCTGCAAAATAAGATAATGAAAGGAATATCCTGATGAGTAGTTTACGCAAAATCAGTTTAGTACCTCCGCTTACTGTTGAAATGCTGCCAACAGGACCTCACATACTAGAATGCACTCACATTTGTCAGTTCTTTGAAAAGTGCGGATTATACATATAAGTCACTGAGTATATAAGAACCATATGTTGAATTCTACCACTTAAAGCTGTATCAGCCCACCAGGGCTTCAATTTGCATCAATAAAAAAAAATCAAGTAGGGAAATGGTTCTATCATAATCAAGTAGTAGTCTCAATGAGAGAGTATGATACACATCAAGGCCAACTATGAAAAATGTAGGAACAGCGGGATGAATTTCCCAAAATATTGGTACTTCAGATTCATTGGATGATCTAAGAAGATCACAGCAATCGACTACTCAATGAGTAGTACTCATGCATATAACTTACCATTCACTCTGTCACCTTGTGGTGCTACTGCTCCATGATGTGATTCCAATAATCGTTCAAATATGCAATAGTCCCCTCGTCCTGGCTCAGTATCTCGGAAGCAGGAACATGTACTACTGGGATTTATTGAAGCTCCTGCCGTCTGTTCCGATAATTCCTCATAAGACGGAGCTAGAAAATCATCATTATGGAATAATTGAATTCCTCATTCCATCTGTTCCGTGGCAAGCTAGAATATTCCATTTCATGTGTGAGGGCAAATGAGATACATTCATACATCCTATTGTGTATTCCTAGGAAGCAAACACAAAACACCTCTGAAGTGTCCATCAATCTCACGTCCCAGTCGTGTATCAATTGGGCTGAGCGAATGCGATCGAGTAAAATGTACTGAAAGCTCAAGGGATTATCGTAGTTGTGCAGCATCTGTGACATGGCCTGCTTGACGGCAATAGAATTGACTTTATGGGAAACGAGAGATAAAATAGAGCAAAACGAGGAGAAGACAAACCTAATCCCATCGACTGCCAAAATTCTGAGCTACACTTTGAACTATATAAGTATATTTGCGTCCTGTAGGCCACGAGAATATGAGAGGTATCGGATGCCATGTATTTCTTGGAAGAAGCGGACAAACGTGTGAACCGAAGTTTCCTCAATTGGCAGACCAGGCGGATAGACTACTTTCCTGTACAACGAGCCGGGAAAAAGTGACTCCCGGCCGAGCAGAGGCAGCGAAAGTGCTTTTGCCGGGCCCAAGTACAAAAAATCACTTTTCTAGAGAATGGCTCGAAATTTTACGGGGAAAAATTTTTTATATACTTGTTTTGAGATGATTCCCAACATCCGTTGGAATTTCCGAGTTGCCCTCCAGGCTCATTAAAATCATGCTCAGGGCCCCCGTGTAGGCTTGTGGAGCCTCTAACTTTTAGCCTATTTCAAGTGTTTTGAAGGTAAGTTAGCCCATGTTGAAACTTGTTTCAAATTGTTTGAAATGAAGTAGAGTCCTAACAATCTCAAGAGAAAAGAGCCGAGCTACTTTAGATCTACAAGGAGGAGTTTTTTGACGAGTTCAAAAGGGCGTGGACCCATCAAAGCCATATGCTGAGAGGCTATCAATGGCATTTTTGTGATGTTGCGTTGACTCCGCTTTCAGATGCCCGAATTCAGCGTTCCGTAGCCCTTCCTGTATCTTCTTCTTGCTGTCTCAGAAGATCTGAATACGATTGATGTATTCTGAGATAGATGGAGGTAAATTACGGACCACGGTCCGATTGCTCCTCCCAGAATTCTCCAATTCTGAGAGAAGCGTTTTAACCAGATCGAAAATACCAGAAAAACATTGTACGACACCGGTGTTTGCGTCAAATCCTTCTTGCGCAAGTTTGCGCGACTAAGGAAAATAATATGATTTTTCGCGAGGACTTGAATATTGACTAAAAGCTAGCTATCAAACGCACTAGCCATTTTTCATCGGTTCAAATCACTCTGTTCATCGCAAACAAAGACGAAAAAATGTGCGACCAAACCACAAACTGTGAGCATCCGAGATCTCAACATATATGACCTTGATGAGTACAAGATCATATATGTTGAGATTTCGGAATCTCGCAGATGTTTTTTGGGACACGATGCCAAAAGAGTGTGATTCCAGACCCACACAATTTGCCTTTGAAGCACATCCAAAAGTATGCAATGCCTCAAATTGCTCACTTTCCAACCTAGTTGCGTAATGCATTATTAGATGGAAATCATCTGACACCTCGTTTCCCTTATTCAAATGATCTGAATCGAAATGTCTACCCCTCGACTGGTTTTTTTTTCAAATTTGTTTCCTTTCAACAAATAAAGACGTTATCAAAAAGAATCGGAATCCACTACGTGGCCGGTTCCTCAAAGTCCAAAACACGATTTTTCCATTATAATCATATATTCATTCCAAGGATTTTTTGGGTTTCGTGTAAAATCGCGATAATTTCTGAAACGAGAGTAATTTCGACTATCTGAGATACTGGGTTTAGTCATTTTGTTGGTAATCCAAAATGCTATCCCAAAATGAAATTGAAAAGACAATAATCAATCTTCTGACTTGGATATTCGTGCTGATTCCACGATGAGCTAGAGAGACAATTATGCGACAGATCTCCCATATTTTAGAAAATTTGTCAAATTCTCTTGATTTGAGCCGTTTCATGGCCCGATCCTTTTTCCGGGTCCTCTTCAATTCTTCACGGGATAGTCTATTAGATTCCCAACAAAATGACCATATGGAGAATCCCAGGAAATTGAAATTACGCTCGTGTCTAAAATTATCGCGATTTGAAGCGAACATCCAAAAAATATTGGGATATACATATGATTATAATGGAAATATTGTGTTTTAGACTTCAAAAGAACGGCTCCTCGGGGGATTTTAATTCTTTTTGATAACTGTTTCATTCGTCGAGAGAAAACAAACCCAACGAGAATCAGCTTGGTGGTATACACTTCGATTTAGATCATTTGAAGTGGCCCTAGCGGGTACAGAACGTAGACTTTTACCGCGACCAAAAAATTCTCAAGTATAGTCCAAAAGTTCATTAATTAATATTTATTGAAGAAAGATGGAATCGCCGGCCTCATTCTTGGTGAAACGAGATATGGAAATTTCGCTATCATATACGTGTTCTTATGGAAGGAACGCACAAGATAAATCGTTGACAGGTAACGAAATTTTTTGAAATTCCCGAAATATTCAGGGAGCTGGGTGAGAATCGTGCGAGTTTGGACCTATAGCGGGAGTGATGGGTCGCTTACCGAATTCTCGTGATAATTCAATAGGAAGCATGAAAGTTCGAGGTGCGAAGCGGAGCAGCTAGCACCGGGTGGAACCTGTGTTTCTCAAATATCCAGGAAAAATCTGGAAAAAATTCATATAGGTCAATTGAATAGGGAACCCGCATGAAAAATAATTCATACCGTAATTGATAGTTGATTACGAAAGAAAACAGATTACAATACAGTTTTTTCCGTGGTCGTTAACAATTTATTGAGCAGATTGAAAATAAGCAGAATCCGGATCCCGATTCAGATCGATGTCACGTGATCTTGACGTCATCATCCCAGGCGATATAGCACACATGAAAATATAGGTATAGTTCGCCACGTTGTCGTATACACTGCGTGTATT
>JAPYYZ010005512.1:0-10182 GCA_030522705.1 Eretmocerus eremicus | reverse complement strand
AGCACATCCAATAAGTCCGTTGTATCCATCACTTCTGTTTTGATCGTTACTTCACTCGACTCGTCTTTCAAGTCAAGCTCTAGCTCCCCTTTGATTTCCGTCTTTAGACCATCCAATTCACTGTCCTCCTGTTCACCTGTCTCGTCATCATTTCCTGATACTTCCATTTTCAATTCAGATTCATCAAGCTTATCTTTGTTGTCTTCACTAAGATCAGCTGCCGATGCAGACTCTTCCAAAGATCTCTGTAAAATTGATGGAGCAATGAGTGAGTCATTAGATATAGTCTGTAATATAAATTCAAGAATGTACAGTTATTGCAAGCAGTTTTGCGTATAATTTATAGAAAACAATGATTGTTATGAAATATACGGTCGCTTTATGTATATAAAATGAAAAAGATTGGAAATCAATATTCATAGCTGGCATTACATTCGACATCAAGATCCATTTTACTATAATCAAGTAACTAATATCTCAAGTGACAAAGATTCGCAAGGGAAGTTTTTGGGTACTTGCAATATTCAACAGAGACTACATGGTTCAAGTCTAAGCATGCTGGAGTTTTGAGATGTATCAAATGATGAATTATCAAAATGAATACGTAAGCCGCTCAAGTTTGTGTAAATAGGTAAACACGGATATATTTTTAAATGACGACATACCCCAAAGAGGATTTCCTTTGTAAGTAAGCATAGGTAGAGAGTACGATTAATAACGGAGACACAGTTCACACATTTCATAGTTTCACTTACTTTGTGGTCTTCGAGACACAAAGGATGGAAGTTTTTGCCGTCAAAACTGATTGCAGGTCGTAGATGCCACTCTTCCTTCTCATCGTTGTAAAATTGTACAAACGCCTCGCGACATACGTGGCATTGTGCATCTTCATCGGAACCGGTCGGTACACTTGGCTGCAAAGACTCATCGAACAACTCGTCTGCCGCAGCATTTTCTATTTCCATACTTTGCTTCTCCGTCTCGAACCAACTTTGAGCTGAAAGATCGAAGATAGTAGGTGAGTTGAACCATCTCTCAAAAATATCAATGGAATAGAATTTCTAAACTCTGCTTTGCTCACCTCGATCTTCAAGATCTTCGATTTCCTCGAACTGTATCCAATCACTAACGTCGTAATACCATAGCCTAGAATGCGCTTTTCTCGACGAGTCGCGCTCTTTTCGATTCTGTCTGAAATGCCAATCCAAATGACGACTGTAACGTGTCGCCATTTCTGGCGCAAACCTAGCACCGCAAGAGCTGCATTGGATGCCACTGTACAGCGCCGCCACCATGGCTGGTTGTTTCCTGTGGGATATTGAATAATTTTTTAGATATTCAACTTACGATGGTGTGTAATGACCGAATCGGGCTTGTGACTCATTTTATTATTTGCAATGCTAAAAAGAGATGAATGGAGACTTACGTTTTCAACGTTTCCGGTTTATCGAAGGAGACAGGAATAATCTCTGGCGCTTTCTTTTCTTCTTCCTCTGTTTTCTTGATTTCACACAGATTAGAAACTATACCAGTTTCTACTAGCCTCTGGAATAGCTCGTTCAAATTGAGCGGCAACGTTACAGTCGGGCGAGAAGTTGATTGATTTTCAAGCGGTTCAGCTTGATAAGACATTCCAGACGATGGTGCCAATCCCGAGGTGACGACCGAAGAAAGAACATCCAGTTGAAGATCTGCAAGCAAATTTGAAAAATTTAGAAATTGAGACTATAGCCGCAGTTCATCATTGAGTCTCATTACACGTTTCGAGAGTTAGATGTTCGTGGGCATTCAAATAAGTGGAGAATTTTGTAGACTTTATATAATTCTAGTCAATCGAAAAGAAGAAACATGGTGAGATTATTGTGTTTTCTGAATTACGGACGGGAAAACTGATTTCGTATATCGAGTGCCCACGACGAATCACGCTTAAGTAGGCGGTAATGATTTTTTCGTGTGTCAAATAGCATCTTTTGAATAGCTGGTTGTTGAGTCGTGCATCAAGTTTGATTTAATAGTGAACGACCTAAAAATACGGATCCGTGTGATGGTACATCGAACTCGTATTTCACTACAAATTTTTAATGTTCATGCTCTACAGAATGTAAAGGACGGGGGAGAGGAGCGACATTGATCCATAAAATACATTGTGCGATTTTGAGAATGTATCAAATTTTGACGAACGAGGTTGTCAGATGTTAAGGTTGTTGGCCTAAGAAATAGTTTGTGTCAAATTATCTACAAGCATGAATGAGTTCATCATCCTCCCACGACCTTGCAGGTCTTACACAGTTCAAGATTGAGATAAAGGCTACTGTAGTATCTGGCGAACCACATCGGATTCGAAGGTTTCGTGAGTCATGCAATAATCGTCAGAATTCAGCGTCACGCGCAGCGTGTGAATGGAGTCATACACTAACTCAATAATATAACACATTCTCAAAAATTCGCACAAACTGACAAAGCGATCCGAGAGAAAAGAATTCTACAATGTTCTTCAATTCATCCAACCTTTCATGAATGGCTCTCGAGAAGCTGTTTTCAACTGATATCAAACGATAGTATCGTATTGTTTGAGGGCCATAGACTTTGGGCGGGAAAATGTCAACGACCGAACAAACTCACCAGATTTGGAGTTGAATACGTTGTCGGAGCCATCCTGCGAGTTGGAGTCATGCCCGATCGGCGACGACACGGAGGCCGACATGACTGTATCGGAGGTCTGCAAAGCGGATATACGGGCCGATTCCTGAGACTGCGGAAGCTCTTCGGGCTGTTCGCCCTTCATGTTGGCGATCTTGACGTAGCCAGCGCGGAAACCGCGAGGCAACACCGAGAATCTGATAAAGTGCTTCTCGCCGTTCAGCAAGACGGATTTGGGAAGGCCGCCGAATTCCACTTTGTAGGGCTGCCCGTTCAGCAAGACTGTCTGCAGCGCGTCTATGAATTCCAGAGTGCAAGCCATTCCGTTCACCTCGAACCTGAAAAATTGAGGAAAGTGAGATTAGATTTTATTGAAAAGGGGACAAGAAAAGGATGTAGTCAATGATTCGAATCTGCACTTTTTAAATGAAATCATTATGGAAGAAAGTGAATATAAATTGATATTGAATTATGGTTATAACAATATTAAACTTACATTTGAGGCTTGGCATCGAGGAACACGGGAACCATCGTTCTTGCATTAATGATGAGGTTGATCTTGCCAATTACGAGATCCGTACGCTTCTCGTTTCCGAATCTTACGCCAGGAGGTGGGCCTTCAAGACTGACACTGACTTTCTTATTCCCAAGTTCAATGGTGATCGGTTGTCCACCGAAGAAGCACTGGTACCACTTGTCATCTATGTACAACTCTCGCGTTGGAGCTCCGAGTTTTATTCTGTTGACGAAGACCAAATATTAACCATAAGATTCATCTTCGACAGCAGATCAAAATTTAGGGAATGGAGTCAACCCTTTGAGAAATGGTTGTTACTGATGCATCAGAAATATCATGTTCTCGTCAAAATATACTAATTGAGTAAAAATAAAGTGAAAAACACAAATGTTATGTTTTCAGCTCTAACAAGCTGATGATGGAATTCAATGGAACGATTCCTCTGGAACTTTGATTCTCAGATGTCCAAATATTTTCCAGAATTATCTCCGATTTTTTCCTATTCGTTATAGGTAAGCGATCGCGAATTCATTGAAAGATTTGAGCGTGCAGATAGATAACATCGTTCATGAAAAAGCTGAGCTGATGGGTTAGTCAGGATCTTCAACAGTTTGCCCAAATATAGTAAAAAAAACAGTCGTGATATTGAATTTCCAGTGGTTCTCTCTCAAAATGCCACAGATGTAGGAATCTCTAGGATCGAAATCCAAAAACATCGACTATCGGATTCCGACACCACACCAAATAAGTCCTTTGAAAAATTCTCAAATGCCAATAGCTCACCTGTGAACCTCTCCGTTGTAGGTGAACTCTCTGTAATCGTCGTTGAACGAGCAAACGAGTGCCTCCTTGCCGTCGATGAAAACCCTTCTTGCGCCCTTCTTGAAGCATATGTCTCTGGGATCGTCCCAGTGCATGAAAATCACGGCCTGATCTCCGTAATACCTTATCTCCCTTGGCGTCCCATCGATGGTTATAGTTCTCATCATGTCCCTCGATATCTCTTCAAGCAACTCGGGATCCGCCTCGCTAACGAGATCGCAGTCAGGCTCCATGTCCTCGCTCTCGGACTTGACTTCGTTGTTGAACGATCGACTGGGCGAATCGTCTCCTGAAGGCCTTCCATGACCCATCATGGGGCCTCCAATCATCATGGGAGGTACACCCAAAGGCGGCGGTGGACCCGACGGTACTAAAGGATTTATGGGTCCTCCTGGTAGTGGATTCAGGGGCCCCTTGGGAAGGAGAACGGGCCCGTTGGGTCCTATCGGAGGTGGCGGATGGGCCATGCGAGGACTGAAGCCAGCGTGGAACGGTGGATGGAAATCTGGACGCATCGGACCTCCGTAGTGTATTCGAGGATGATTCTGCCATGGGCCAACTGCTCGGAAGTCCGGACGGTAGGGGCCCTGGAACGGGCCTGGTGGATGAGCCCATGGCTGGTGCCACGGCTGCTGCCATCGTGGACCTGGTGGGATGAGAATGTTTTATTTCTGAGATGGTTCTAGTTTTATGAGTTGATGCGAACGAGGCGTTGGGTCTCTTGTATTTGGATGAGAAATATAGTCAATTTGAGATGTATTGAAAGTATTGCGCGGTGGAACTTTTTTCTTCTTTTGGAGGATGAGGTTTTGTCAGAGTGAATTCGGAGCGATAGGGAGCATAGCACTACCTACTTTAATAAAAAGAAATTTATTCAATGCTCCGAGTGATGGGCAGACAGCAGAAGGAAAAAGTCGATTTTCAAACAGTATCATTGCGAGGGATTTTACAATCAATTCTGAAAAATTCACCCACTGAGCTCTTTCAAGATTGTACCTTCTCTCTCCATGTGATCGATCAAAAAACTGAGGTTGGATTAAGAAGTAAATCTAGGGCTGGAGATTCAAATAACAAGTTTGTAATTTTCCGTACACCTCTTTAGGTTTTTGACGGCTAGCGAAAAAAAAAATCATGTAGAGTTGTGAATTAAAAACTTGACGGATTCAGCTGGGGTGGAACCCACTAACAAAATCTACTTTTCCTCCATTTAATTCCACACTAGGTCGTGTGACGCGCCAACATGATTTGGATTCGATTGGCTAGCACTACCGCGAACATCGGTTAGATTACCTTAAACAAATTTTACCCTTTTCTCCACGGAATATTGAGGGGATTACAGCCACTAATTATTCACATTACTTTGAAAATTGTGAAAAATCATTTTTGCACTCCTAACGCGGAATTTTTAGAGTAAATTTTTGCATACGCCCCGAACTTTCATGTTCCAGAACTGGGATCAAGTCGAATAATAGTGTTTCATGTTCCAATACTTGAAATTAAATCAAGCAATAAAGATTGACTGTATGGAAGATTTCGTTGAAGCTGCACGATTTTGATCCAAAATAATGACGGCGGAGAAAAGCTCAGACAGATTTCCCTCTTCTTCAGTCTAGCAAATTATTAGATCCTGTTTTGGAATAATATTTCGAGCTAGTGAAATGATATTTCTATTAACTTTGGGGAGAAATAGCTTGGTCCGAGAAATCTCAGAAAGTTTTCGAATTTTTGATACAATGCCGTCATCCACGACACAGACATTCTACGCTTAGGAGTAATCTCAAGATCCCCTGTGATGTCGAATCGAGCTATTCAAATACAGAACATCTTTTCGAGATAATTTGCACTAAAAAAATTGTTTGAGGGACACCACTGGTGTCCAATTTTGGCTTGATAATCATCGTTTCACTATTTGGTGATGACATCCATCGATACGCGATCTCGCGTGGGAAGAAACAGCCTACCGCGTACGGAAGGTAACCAGAACCCGGACTAAACGGAATCGCTTATTAGGATGATGGTGTGAATAGATTCTCGCAAGGATCTTCAGCCTCGAAATCAGCAGGCGTCTTTCACACGAGACCGTTACGCTCACAAAAATAGATCGCCTCCCCCACGAAGCATGAGATCCCAGGCACAAAATGAGAACACGTGTCTTCTTATGATTTGAGTCAATTTGGCTTTCTGTATCGAAGTCGTGCGAAACATGTAACAGGGAAAAAGAACACGAATTCTATCCATAATTGCTCTCTGGAATTGATGAAATTGTCATGAATCCGAGTAATCTCAAAATCCAGGTGGATCTTCCAAAAAATGATAGAAAGAGATGTGGTTGCATGTAGTACATTCATGATCATTTCAAAACGAGATTGGAAAATTGAGCTCAACCTTTCAGAGTCAATGAAAATTATACTTCTAAGCTCTTTCCCTCCAATTTCTTCACGATAACACTGGTCAGGTGTGGCTTTGAGTTATGACAGTAATTTTTTGAATAACACGAGAATGAAGATTATCACAGTGCAGAAAAAATGAGCTGATTAATTGTTATTTAAAAATCAACTCAATGCACGACATTCGATCGTAATTAGAAAAGATTAATCAAACATTCAGATTGTTCGCCAATTCAATACGAGGCAATTCTGGAGAATTTACATTTTTGTATCTGATTAAATTTTTGCAAAACTTAGATAAAAGGTAGATTTGACTTGAAAAAAACGTCCTCTCATTTTGTATTCCGAATCATATGAAACGTGTAGCGGAGGCCATACAGTTTTTGAGAACATGTATATTAAACCTCTTCAAGATCGAACTTTTTTTAATTTTTCTTCTTTCAAGTTGATGTTCTTACATGACCTTATATCAACCAGTGGATCGCCGTATCTGGAATACAGGGTTGTGTACGAACATCAACCTGAGAATTGAAAAATCCAAACACGTTGAATTAGTTCGAGTGTTCGGTGAGTTATACATACTATCTCTTTTCCAAAACTCGAGTAGGTACTGTCATCAGCTTTCAACCGTAAGGGATGGGTATGGCGCGATATGACGTCTTACTGATTTCCAAACAGTTTCTTAATGATAAGCCAGTACGTCACACGGCGCAATATTAACTTATGACTATCGCTGTGGCTATGTGTATACTGACTAATCGCTTTACATGGCCTTACGACGTCATACTGGTTTCTCATGGATTCCCTAACGATAAGCCAGTATGGTTCATTACTTGCCGATCTTTGGAATTTTGATGATGCGGATTGATTTCATCGTCACGATAAGATGAGCGATTTCCAATTTCAAAGTCCAAATCCGACTTGAAAAGCCGAAAATGTTGCCTATCAAATTTGTCACTTTCTTTGTCGTTTGCAGGATTTTTCATTCTCCTTCGTTGGCTCCATTGTAAAAAAACCCCAAGCAATTAGAAAGTAGTTTGGCTCATCTATTCCATCTTACTTCGGTCTTTGAAATCCGAATTGATCGAGCCGATGAGTAACATTACCGATCTCACTCGCACGAAACCGGAATGTCGCAGCGCGATCCGTTCGGACAACATACACCCTCAGTTTGTTTTGCTCGAACACTTTTCCAGTCGATTGAGATTCTTATGAATCTCTAAAATATCGGTACCACGAGTTCTGCCCACTCTATCGTAAAGACGAAAACTTCAAAACCGCAGTTGAAAGCTGTAGAAGTATTCAAATTCTTGCAGAGTCCCGATTTCTTCCCAAACTTTGAAAATTCGTATATCGCGAGCATCCCACTCACCCAACGCTTCCTCCCGACCTAGAAACTAAAAAAACCTCACTCACCGGGCGGTCGATGCATGCCGTGTTCCTTGGGCCTCATAGGTTTTTCACTCATCCTGTCCCAGTGTCCGCTCTCTCGTTCCTTTCGCTGTGCCGCCCTCAGCATCTGGTCCTCGCTCATGTGCAGCACCTCCTGTATCAGCTTGTTGTACTGCATCTTGGTAATCGTGCCCTGGTTCAAATTTTCCGCCGCCTGCTTCATGATGATCTCGATGTTTCGGTCCGAATTTCGCGGCTCGTACTTTTCCCTCGCCGGGGGATGGCTCAAGGCCGGCGGAGGCCTCCTCCTTGGCGCAGGCTGTTCCGGCTCGGAGCTCGACTGAGGAATACTGTGGGGCTTGGATCGAGGTATCCTTCCACGGTAGTCGCTCTCCGGTTTGAAATTCGCCCAGCAGTCCTTTGCCCTGCTCGAATCCTTTTCCTTGGCCCATGACGAATCCTTGTCCTTGGAACGTACGTCCTTGTCCTTGGAACGAGTGTCCTTGTCCTTGGAACGGGTGTCCTTGTCCTTTGGACGTGTGTCCTTGTCCTTTGGACGGATGTCCTTGTCCTTGGGTCGGATGTCCTTGTCCTTGGGCCGGATGTCCTCGTCCTGGAGATCTTCGCGTGGAGGGATGTTGGGCGGAGGCGAAGCTCGGGCTGGCTTGACCGGCGTCAGCAGGCGCAGATCCACGTCCTCCGTGCCGAAGAGCCTGCAGGAGTTCAAGGACACGTGACGAGCCAAGTTTTTTTTTGGGATCGAGTGAGGTTGAATCGAAATGAGATTTCGATGTCGTTTGGAAACTGATTTGTTATTTACTTCTTTTTTTACCAGCTTATCTGTGATGTTTTCATGAAGAGTGAATAGAAATTTTGACACAAGACTGAAATATTATGATCGGTAATGAAAACGATCGAAATCAGAATTTTATTATGGGACGAATGGATTTCGATAAGCGAAAATTTTGGCAGCGTTTGAGAAAGAGGAAAGCTTTAACAAGCAAAGCTGATTTTTTGACTGATTAGATGGAAGTGATGTAGTTTAACGCGTCATAATCATATACAGAAACTTTATGAGAAGTATAGTTAAGACTGCAAAGAGAAAAAGCTCTAGTAGCACTACAATTTACTATCTGTTGGATAATTTGAGCTTGGTCAAATAATGCGACGACAGCTTTATGTCTGATCGTCTTATGCATTCAACGGAAGTTTATATTCATTTCTCCACATCGAAGGTGGCAAATTATACATTCTCGAGGGGTTTTGAAGGAACAAAAAACTGCAGGTTTAGCAGATTGGATGGAGGTAATTCTACATAACGCGTCATAATAATTTACAGAAAATGTTTGAAAAGTATAGTTAGGACTCTATAAGAAAAAACGTTCTACTGGCACAATGATTTACAATGTATTGAATAATAATTTATGCCTGGTCAAATGAGGTGATGACAGATTTACGGGGAACTCTATGTTCATTTCTCCACGTCAGAGTTGGCAAATTATACACTCTCGAGTGGATTAAAAGGGGGAAAAAGTATAAACTTGGCATGACCTGTAAAGAATGGAATTTCCCGTAATAATGCTTTCACAAGTGGAATACTGTAGATTTTCACAAAAAAATGTTCCACTGGAGCCGGTTTTTCGAGACCGTAACAAAATTGTAACCACTTAGGTTGTGTTGAGCATTCAAACGATTCAATCCATCCACTTCACGGTTAAGATTAGAAAAGAAAATGAAACAAAAATGCTTTCAGAAACGTTAGGATTCAATTTTCCTAGCACGCAAGATGAAACATGCGACAACTATTCGCGGCATCTTTCAACTAACTATTGAAAGTAAAAAAGTCGTCTATGAAGAATTATGAACATTTTTCAGACTGTTGCGATAAATTTCGAAAAGATGATGGCTTATCTTGGAAAACTGATTTCGTCTAACAAACTGAGAGAGTTGATGAACAATTCAAGAGACTCGCGGAAAACAATATCAGCATTTTGTATCAAGGAAAAAAAGTTTGTGAGAGACAATTGACAAGAGGATACTTGTGAAATGATCAACCCGCTCGCTACTTTGTCCGTTGTGAAGGATATTATCGATTTCCAATAATATGTGATTATTTTTTTGGGCAATATCGGAAAAATCGGAAAAACTCTGGAGCATTTTTGCCAATGAAAGATGCCTATTGATCCATAAATAGAGGTTGCATTTTAAACCGCGGGTTATAATGAACTTGAAATCGAAAAATTTTCAAAATTTTGATTCATGTTTTTTCGTCATATTTTTATCAAAGAACCACATTCCAAGAGTCAAAAAAGTATTTCTAGTTTCGGGAGTCTCTTAGCAAACGGATTGAGTTAACTACTATTCAAGGAAGAAAACGGAGAATTCACTCAAAAGGAAACCTGAATCCTGCAAGCAAATTTTTCT
>JAPYYZ010005511.1:0-10379 GCA_030522705.1 Eretmocerus eremicus | reverse complement strand
GCTCCAATATACATAATCAAAGATGACTGATGCGACCAATGTCCATTATTATGGACATGCTACTTATCACCATTAGACCAATCAAAAAATTCAGAAAAAATTCAGGGGATGTCTTTGATCCCTATAGAATCATGTAAGATCTAGAAAGAATTTTTCCGATGAATACAAAAAGTCGGTGCTGAAAGGGTTAATCTTTGATTTGTATGAGAAGATACTCAGGTTGAAAATCTTACTTTAACAATCGGAAATTTCAAGTTTACTAACGATAGTCCTAGTCCATTATGGGTTGTTAGTGAAAACCTTGATCTAATATAACTATTGATTTAGTGAGACTAATAATGGAACAATCTTATCAATAAGTGTCTAAATTTTTCAACTAGCTTGTACTGCTTACATTATTGATAATATTGATCGCTCATCTATAACTATGAATTTTAATGATAAACGTAATTGCATAATTACTAAGGTTATCAATCGTTATGTTACTTAAGTACTGAATTATAGCAACCTCTAAAATTCTTGGTAAAGGATTTTATTGACGATTTTATTCCTATTCAAACCTTCGATTTGATACGTTGTCCTACCACCTTTCTTCCACGATGAAACCTTGGCTATAAATTGCGAGATTTGGCCAAAAAGACAATTTAAATATTTCGAAAGAAGCTTCAACCACTAAGCCTGCGCCGTAACACGTGTATAGGAATATGATTTATATGATGTTTTGCGAATGTAATCGAGCCCTGCATAGAATTTTCGAGGGAAAGTCCAAATAATTTTCTTCGCTATTTCAGCAGTAGATGTGAAGAATGTTCTGCCAATGAATGAGCTTCAAGGCATTTTTTCCAAACCGCTATTTCCGAAAGCTCACGAGTCTCTCTCTCTGTCTGAGGCTAGAATCATAATTGTCACCGAGTAAAAGAGTCATTCCCTCGATAAATGAATGTATCAGTCTCACCTGCTAGACTTGACTAAGTATGCGTTTTCCACGTTCATGGAAGAATTTTTGGACTTACAAGGGGTGGATCACGGGCCCGGGGCATCAATCTCAACTAAAATTTTTTTACAGTCTTATATCACCTGGTAGATGAAGAATCCAGAGTATCTCCGTCAAATGGGCCTTCTGTCTCAAGGTACAGCTATAGACATTGGCAATACCCATATAGGCCTACTTTGATGAGTCGTATATAAGCAATGCTCATGTTCATAGCTGTATCTTGAAACAGAGTGCCTATATAACAGAGATGCCTGGGATTTTTCACATGCTTGGTAGTACGAATCTATGAAAAAAATTTTGGTAAGGATTGGTAACACGGACTCCTGGTCCTCCCCTTTCATTAAGAGATTTTCAGTGCCAATTTCGACTAACAATAAGTTCATTTTTCCATTCATTTAGGGTCTCATTACCTCGAGGTCATTACAAATCATACCGTAGTCATAAGAAAAGTTTGGGACGATAACCACGCTTCCGGTGGAACAAGAGTTTCGCGGCTAACTTATTCCTGGATTTGTATAGATTTCACGTAGAGTTTGAAGACAATTTGGACGATTCGCCGAAAATGGACTCAATCCACTTTGACTCTGAACAACTCATATGTCAGCTTACAATTGACAACGAAAACATTCTAGAATTTCGGATTGTTGAAAAATGATGGTCGGTCATTTCGAAGTATCTTGTGCTACATTTAGATTTGATCCAATTCTGACAAGGGGAGGATCAGGAGTCCGGGTTACCTATCCCCGGATTCAAAATGTTTTTCCCTCCAACATTTTTTAAGTCTTGTATCACCTAGTAAATGAAGAATCCAGAGTATCTCTGTCAAATGGGCACTCTGTGTCAAGATAATGCTATAAACATTAGCATTGGCCATATGTTAATGTCTATATTTGTATCTCGGAACAGAAGGTCCATTTGACGGAGATGCCTGGGACTCTTCATATTCTCGGTAGTACGAGTCTGTAAAAAAATTTTGGTGAAGATTGGGATTCCGAAGACCTGACCCTCCCCTTGTAAGTTCATTATGCTGTCAGATTGTGGTAATTTTGATCTGAGTTTCAGATGATTCGTGTGAAATACGTGAAAATGTTTTGAGAAACTTCTAACGTCGAAAAAATGGATAATCGGGGACGGACCATGGTCTGAACAATCATCGTTGGAGGAAGTTAAAATCGAATCGAGATCAGATCAACCCGAGGCTCATTTTGGTTACAAAAATACGGTGTACCCGTCGCTCAATCGATTGCCAATCAATTTGAACTGTTCTATATTCTGGAAAGGTAAATGCTATCGATAAGAGATTAACACGCAATATTTGTCTAGATTTGCGACCTAGATCATGAGAAATCGATCCACGTAAAATGCCTGCATTCGTTCATAAAACTACAACGATGTGATTGTATAGTCGACAGATGTGACTGAGTATGAAAAGGTTAACTTGTTAGCAGTTTTTTTCCCGTAGGCGATAAAAGTTGATTCTTGGTATATTACAAATATAATATGTGCGGCTCCGAACCAAAACGGTATAATTACATTTCGGCATTCTCAAAAACCGAAATAGTACTCTGGACTCTAATTGGGCTAATAACTTTTCAAAATGATTCCCACAGCAATGCCACGTTTTTCCGATCCGTCTGGATGACCGGCCCATTGATTAACGTGGGCATGTCCAACATCGCCCCACACAATACTTTTTCGTGAAATTGCCTTCGCTTGGCTCCAGTTCGGTCAACTTCAACCCACAATAGCTCAAAATTTTCGTCTTCGGTGTAGTTTTTGAATACCTTAAAGACGATGTGGGTACTGCAGAGCCTGGGAGCTAATTGTACTTTTGCATTCGCGAGAAATTACAAAACGCTAACTAAATGTCGGTCTAAGCTGTTTGAGGCAATTAGGACCCCAGCTCAATGGTCCGAATAGCTCAGAAAGATGTGTTTGCATTGATAATGAATTAACCGGATAGTCGGAAACCATGAAAACCGCATCGAGAAGAGATATCGTCAGTGTCCAAAATCGCCCCTGTCCAACCTCGCCCCGCTCTCCACCATAGAGTGGCCAATTATTTCAAGAATGCCCCATCATGTGTCTTTCTTGAAATAAAATTGAAGCTTCCGAATTAAATGAGGGACGTAAGAAAAAAAATGTGATGTGCGCAGCGGCCACGCGCGCGAGACGTGAAACCTTCCGTACATGTATGGGTATGTGTTTCGAAAAGTCATACTCACGGCTTTGCCACGCATCCTTCTAAGTTTGTTATGTGGTAAACTGAGTGGATAAGTGATTTAAAACGATCTAAATCGATTTTTGCGTTGGTTGGTTGAATATGAGTAACTCTCGCATTCTTCCCTAACACGCGCCCAAAAAAACACTTTTATTGAATTTCAAATTCCTAATCCCAAGACTTTCAGAATCCTCTTTCAAAAGCTCAAGAACCCCGTTTCAATCCGATCTGATAGGCAAACTACGGAGAATAGTCAGCCCCGGGTGCAATTTGTCTACCCAATTTGTCTCCATGAGCTTATCTCACGTATGCATGCATCATCGGTCAGCTTGCTGCGTTCCTAAATTGCAATTACGTAGTATGTCAGTATATGGGAAAATAAGTGTTTAGGGACGTGAAAAGCTTAAAATTTACTAGATTCCTTGTTTATAATTTCTCATTCGACATTCATTTATCTTGTAGATTTGTCTCTATTCATATTTCTTACTCATTATATCGTTGCTGCGATGAAGAGGAAGAACTACTCATCGAAAAGACTAATCTCCTATGAATGGATTTTTTTTCATAGTCCGATACAGGAGTTGCAGGGCTGCTGATAATCTGAGATGCTTCAGCTGTAATATACTTCCTGCAGGTGGATTTTTCAGAGTATGTTTGATCTCGCGTTGGTCAAGAGACGACAATAATTGATCACGATCAAATGCAGCGCGAGCACCAAGCTCGTTTAAATTGCTAAGCGTGCTCGACGACTGTCATGATCGCTTTGTATGGCATTATGTATGGCTGAAAGAAACCAGACTTTTTATGACACTCCATGTCTCTGACGTGATCTCGCATCGAGTCTCGAGAGTGGCCTGGAAAATCAATCCAGAATTTACACGACGCGCGTTTCGGCTCGGCCGTTGTCTGGCAAAATTGCTAGACTTTCTGCGGCACTCCAAAATAATACCTACAACATAAATCAAAATCTCGCGAGTAGTCTGGCAAAACTCGGCGGACATTTTGCAAGACCTCGCATCGCTATTCTGGTCTGGCTCGAGTCTTAGAACAGTTCTAGCTGATTGATCCAAACTTATCGCGAGATTACCTGAAGTCTCGCATAGTCTTGTAAACGAGACTGCTTCCCAGACTTTCATGAAGACATATCTTCCCAGAATTTTTGCGAGACGTTTTTTTTTACATGGGAAGAGAGTTTGCGCCTCGTATGAATATCTGAAATCCATCAACATCAACACCACGGGCTGTCGTCATTTCAAGACTCACTTGCCGCCGGGACACCACCAACGCCCCCACATCGAGCAAGGGCCAACTGGCACCAATGGAGGAGAGGACCAAGAGGACGCCGGGGGCCGTAGCAGCGCCGCTCGTCAGAGCAATGTGAACTGGCCTCGCGCTAAGATCTTTCCTCTCAAGCGCTTCTCGCTAATCTGATCTTGTAGAGTCTTCGAGTTTTTCGCATTACAATATACGCTCTTTTAGTTGTTCTGTAATTATGTGTACAGCTCATTCACCATTCTCCCTATTTACGTCGGTGAACCAAAGTAAATCCAAGCTTAAACTCATTCTTTTTCACATGGACCAGTCGAGATAAACTCATTTATTACATGCGAGCCAATTAAATGATTCGGTGCCAAAATTTGCAATATCCCTAGAAGTAACACTCCATGTGAGAGACGCCGGTAATGAAGGTTCCACTTTCAAAATTGAGGCTTTTGGGCAAACATTTTTCCGCGTTAATTCGTATAGCTTGCCTCGTAGAAATCCGAGAAAATTCCAGTAAATATATAGAAAATAGATCATTCGCGACTCACAATATCAAAAAACGAACTTTGTTCGCAAAATACAGAGAGAGTATACATATTTTTCTGATACTCCAATTCTATCATACTACTCCTCCGATCATTCGGTTGGTACTCAGGAAAGTTCGTAGTATCGTGACCAGGCTTAATTGACTGATTACAGTGGCTCAAGGATCATCCAGCGGGGACATTTTCATCGTAATTTGATTATTCTTGAAACCTAAATTTGCTACATCAATAAGAGTTAAATGAAAACCTCAAAAGTTATGACGTGGAAAAGGGTCAAAATGTCAGTTCCATGTCATGTCCAAATCTCAATTTTCCGCGAATGAGCATGGCGCTTTCTGCGATATTGTACTTTTCAGTTCTTGGGAGTCAGTTACTTTCGAAACCTAGGTCTATCGTACAAGAAACCGTCGCTACGAGACCAGAAAACCGTTGCTTAGTGTAACTTATCCGTGACAATTCGTGTCCAATTTTTCGAATTGCGGTTTCGCCACGTGATCACCCGCATTCGTTAGAAATCGATCCGCATCAATTTACTCTCCAAGTCAATGATTCAAAGAAACTTTTCTGTACATTGGATGAGCTAAAAACATCGACACGTAAATTTGGTCACGCTCAACTGCATGCGAGATGTTCATGTCCAAGAAGTTCGGTCAGTTCCGTGTCACTTGGCGGCACTTTTCAGAAGCTGTTGATGAGCGCCGCGGATGAAATTTTACGAAAGTATTCGAGGTAGGCATGCGAGAGGTCCGCGCGAACAAAGCCCTGTGTTGGATTGATAGATCGCGAGATTGATTCTATTGCGAAATGTTTGTTCCGTGTCAGCTCACATCTATGTCAGTTCCGTGTCAAAATCGTGACATTCCGCTGGTATTGGTCGTAACACGACATAATTCCGACTCTCGGCATTGTTTACCATAACAGAATCGATACAAATCGGCCAAGATACCAAAATATTTCATGGGAATGATTCTGCGAATCTATGTTTCCAAATATTCGTCTCTCTTCCTCACAATATTGTGAATGCACGTAGCGTCACAACTTGGTTTGAACGAGCGATTTGCTTCGGAATATCGTACACCGAAGACTCAATCGATGCGCTATCAAACTTTTGAACGTGAGAGCTCATTCGCCAAGACTAATATACATACACATCCTTGCATAGCGATGATTGAAGTTATTGAAGCCAGAACGCGGCATTGGGATTCGGCGAGTTTGTAAGGATTATATAGGCAATATACTTTTTACGTATAAAACCGGGTTCATTTATATAACTCATGATACACGATTTGGAACCAACATGTACTAGATATATAAAAGAACAACGTGAATGAAATCTACACATCATAATAGAATCAAATGTTCTATTTTTTTTATTCGAGTTTTTTCTTGGTCCTATATTTCTTCGAACTAACTACGCTGTTAGGTACTGCGCGTGAATTCTTTGGATTTTTTCCCAATACCTCGATTCTGTACTTTCCATATTTTGGTGCATTCTTGTTTAATTTCGATGATTGTTTGGACGCTCTCTCAATCGAATGAACTTCTCTTATCCCATTGCTGCGACTGTCATTTTTCACGCCATCATTTGACGAACCACTCATTTTTGCATTCTCTCCAAAAGGCGATTTGAGTACGAGAGAAAATGGAATCCTTCGGCCTTTAACTAATTTCGATATTATATAAGCTTCTGTCTCTGACTCATCTTCTTCGACCGGATTAATTGTTTTCTTTGAAGCTTTCGTAACGATTGAACCGTTGTTGTTGCTAGGATTAATAGCAACCTGATTCTCATAGATATTTCTCACTCTGATTCCAGTGGACTCATCAAATTTTTTCACAGAATCAGTCAAGATGAGTGGTCGGGAATCATTGTGATCTTCATATTTATGAGTTTCTGAGACCAGTTTCGACAACGTATTGGTATTCTTCGTCGTTGGGTCTATGCCGGGTGGAGTTTCAGATGAAGCATATTTTAAAGATGGAGACATTCTTGAATTTCCTCTCAAAGCTCCACTCTCGAGCAGTTCATCCTTTCCTTCCAGATGAACTTCTCTTTGTTCGAGTTTTTGATACTTTGAACTAGATGATATGTCTGATTTCAAGATACTTGATATCTTGTTAACATTTTCCTCGATCTGTTGTTCGATTTCATTATCTTTATTTCCCAGCGACGGGAATAATATCATCGCTTGATTTTTCAAGGCATTCAGGGAGAATGGTTCTGAATTTTCAAGTGAACTGCCGTGATGATTCGACGATGTTTCAAAAATCCCTTTCAGAGTTCGTCTAATGACATTTTTCGTCTGGAATCTGTCTTCAAAGAGACTATTTCCTCCCTGAAAACTGATTTCATCGAGTGTCACATTGGTTTCCCAGAAATCTATGGTCTGTGCAATTCATGCGGGAATTCTCTAGAACTATATCAAACTCGAGATTATCCACTACTTGCTGAACTCTATAGAGTGAGTTTTAGATACTAGTATATCTATATACAGTAAGTGAACTCAAGTTCTCCACGATACCCAATTTTGCCCCGCGAATGAACACTGAGATGTACGCTCCTAGGCCTCGCCGCACATTTTTTCCTCATGTTTGTTATATTGGAAAAATACAAACAAAGTCATTCAGATCGACTTGGAATCATTCCCACGATTTCGGAGCTCAGAAAACCGATTTCGCAGATTTCTAATCTTAATTTTCACGTTTAGTAAAAAATCTGCTAAGGAAACATTAGTTCGGCCAAATTCTATGTACCTTAGGTCATTTGATTTCTCGATTCAAAACTTTCAAAAGCCTTTCTTCAAATTTGGAAAACTCGATTCCGGGATGATCTAATAATCAAAGCACGTCGACTGTACCCAATTTCACAACCCCTTGTATCGTTCATGGGAGAACTCTGAAAAATCAAGTTTCAACTTAAAATAGTATCTCTCCAACTAGGGAGTGAAAGAGAACCAGTCTCTCCCGGGAGAAGCTAGCCCTTTTCACCTCTCAGTTGCACGTTATACTTTTTACCAGAGGAAAAGAAGATAAGTGCCACTCCCGCTCCACAGGCGAGAATGAAATACGTATATTTTAGTCCCGCTGTGGTGAAAAACGATATATGCCTCAACATTGTCAACTGAGCTTCGTCGGAACTCTATTTCGGAAATAATAATCGAATCTGACCCCTGAGGGCCATTTTTGATTTACAACATATAAGAAATCGTATTTTTCCTGTAAAGTCACTGTAACTGGTCTCAACGATGCTTACATCTGACGTATTTTATAGCCACCAGCTTTTTTCTGGCCGATTCGACAGGTATCAGGTGCCATTGTCAGATTATTAGAGGTGACGTCGCGTGCGACTACTCATTACCGTATTTACAGGGGTGGCGAAATAGGGTACACTCCTTCAAAGCTAAGATGAAAAATCACATTCTTATGAATGAAACATTAGTCGATTCCAAATCGACGGGTTCAGACATACTTTGTTTTATTCTTTAGATCTTGAGATAAGTACTTTGAGAAACGGGGACTGAATCATTGGGCGGACGAATATCAATGGGGCGGAAGTCATGAGCAAACTAAGTTTCGCATGGTGAACTTGGGTACACTAAATCTTCCTAACACAAGCCGATATGGTCGATGCTTAGGTAACGGAACTCTTTAGGCTAATTCTGTGGCCGGTAAGGCAATGAAATACACTCCAGATTTCAGATCGCTTTCAGAATCGTAAAAGCAATTTTCGATATAAAATAAAACAATGTGTATTTTTTCGTTGAGCCTGGTCTTGCTTTGTTTTGGAGTTATCGAATTTATTAATAAGAACCAAAACTGTGTGTTTTCAAAAATCAGCGATTCTCAATCAGTAGAAATGCAATATTTCAAAAGTTATGCTACTTTGACCCGGTGGCACTTTGCCATGTGAATCTTATTCTGGAAGGCAGTCAGAGGGATGATATTGCATCAAGACTGCATGGTATAGTGGCATAATGCATATATAGAAGGAATGGTAGAAACTCGATTCTACTGAAATATGGGGGAAGATTGGTATCTCAAGATAATAAAATTTTATCTTGATTCGAATTTTTTTGAGATCTCGCGAAAAAATGAGGAATGCAATGCAATTGGTCTGGTTCCCGCTGAAGGATCGAGGGGTGTCTTGGCCAGTATTCGGACGCTACTTCTGAGATTTCGTGAACGTTTTTGATTTTTAAATGAATTTAAGTGACTCGATCGCAGGATACATTTGAAAATTTCACTAATGAGAAAGACCAATAGATTCAACTCATTAGTGAAGTTTTTGATTTTTGTTTGAATAACTAAACTTCATCTGAACATTCTGCGATCGCCATCAGATAGGGCTTAATAAGATCTATATCAGGGTATTTTTTGTAATCTCAACTTCGACCAAATGTGACATACGTGAATTCTGGTTTTGGGCAGAAAAGTTATGTGAAAAATGGAGGAAGATGGATCTATTACCTCGAAGTTATGGGACATTAGGTGGAAGAAAAATCGCAATCTTGACATAATATTTGATGAAGAGGGAGAGAGACTGGTATATTCGAAATCAATCACTGAGTGAGTATGTAAAATTCCAAATTAAAAAATTGAAATCTTTGAGAATAGTCGCCGGATGAGAACATTTGAGCCAGACACACGCACGAACCTACACATGGATATGAAGCTCTTCAATGAAATGATTTGAAAAGATGTTACAGAAGTTCTGGAAGAGATGGGTGAGTAGGAGTATTTGTTTAAAGATCTCATCAAATATAATAAGCTAATGTGTGAAATATGTGGGTTTCGATGATTATTACTGAGGGAAACGAGGGAAAAAGTATGAAAAATGGACACTTCGTTCAGATCTATCTGCAAAGTTTATCTCTAAACAAGTGAAATAAACCAAGATCCGAAGAGAAACAAGTTTGGAGCCATTATTAGGAGATTAGTTGTTCAATTATGAACTCTCAGTGATTGATTCAATGTGAATCTTGACTCGAGTGGCTCAACCACAGTTACGGTATATTAATAGGGGGCATTAGTACGAGGATTAGAACTTGAGGGAGATTCCAATTTTATTTTAAGCAGGCATCGATTTCATGCATAATTAGTCATCAACTCTCGTGAACTTGTATAAATTTTTCATTCTCATACGTATTACTACTTCCCGATAAAGAGGAGTGCTGAATAACCAGCATCAAACAGAATCAAATTCGTCTTCGGAGCCTATCATCGATAACCTACTGGTGGGAGTAAACTCACACGCGGAAAAAGTAATCTCTTAGTTTTACGTCTCGGCACCTGCTCTTTAGAGCTCTATCCAGACGGCACCCATGTGCGTGGGGTTGAGATACGCCCAACCAGCGCG
>JAPYYZ010005509.1:0-15170 GCA_030522705.1 Eretmocerus eremicus | reverse complement strand
CTCGTAAAGTCATGGTATTTTGAGGTTTTATCAAAATCTCGATGTGCTGGGACCAAACTGACCTCAAATTCGGTTTCAGCGGGCCAAAATACATACAGTAAGGTGGGTCTGGTCAAAAGTACAAGTTTTTTTTTGTGCCGGGGTAATTCCCTTCAAAATTCCACTCATCCATTCTTAAGGCGATGCGGTAGCAGCGCTACCGCCACATCGAACTTTGCACGAATCTTTTCCAAAAATCCTTACGATTTGGGTTAAACGAAGAATTGACGAATTTTTGATATCCTCTAACTCAGATTCGTCTCCTCGTCATTTGTCCAAAATCGCTAGAAGGTCTGAGGATAATGGGAGTGAATTCGCAATATGTGAAACCTAAGCTCTGCAAGAGTGCACTTATTCATCCCCATTATTCTCGGGCACTCTTGCGTTTCCAGCCAGTTGACGAGAAGACGGATCTAAGTGAGATGATAACAAAGATTCATCAACCCTCCTTTCAATCCAAATCGTGAGGGTTTTCAAGAATAATGTGTGCAAAGTTCAACGTGCACGGCTATCGCACGGCCTCATCCACCTTACAAAGAGCCCAGTCAATTTTCAGAACATGAAGGTTAGAACATGGAGCGGTGAGAGATTCTTCTAGAGAATAGAAAAAAATCCCAAATTTGAGATAAAATCAAACCTTAAGTACAAAAAATGGATTTTTCTCAGAAAGAATTACTTTTTGAGGTTATTTTAACCTTTTCGAGGTCTGAGAGTATTTTTATCGAGAAGTTCAAAAATTTTTACTTGGGTTTATGTTCTTCTGATATTTTATTAATTGTGCCTTATAAAAATCAGGAATGGATTTCTGAGCGTCCATCGCGTTCGGGCCGTTCAACGTGCAAGTCGAGCCTTTGTTTGAGTAATTTGCTTAGAAGTTGATTCTACAGCGACTCGGATCATTCCCATCCCAAGTTGTTTGGAACATGAATCGATGTAAAATTTCCCGAGGAATTCGAGAAAAATGTCAAATTTGAGTGGGCTTAAGGCCCAGAAACTGGTTTTTAGTCAAAAAAACGACTTCTTTGAGGTTATGTTGACCCTTTTGAGATCTCAAAGTATCTTTTCTGGAAAGTTCACAGAATTCTACATCGATTTATGATATTCTGAAATTTTTTCTATTGGGCCTCGTATGGATGAAGGATCAACCAAAAAAGAAGAAAATTGACTTTTTTTTCAATTTTCAAAACGAAAATTGCGCGCCAAATCCGCACGAATTTTTTTAGGGGCTCTAAAATGTGTTTTCCTTCCTACTTCCACCCATAGAACGTGTCCCCAAAGTTCCAGAAAAATCCGTGACCCGCGACCCAAAAGTGTGTGAAACTTCATGGAATGACTCATATGCATTATCAAGATCAGTGGAATGTTTAGATTTGCTCATGTAGAGAGCTAGTACGGATCTGTCGGAGTTGTTCTTAACATTGCATCTGTGTTCAGCCAGCCTCTCTTTGAATTTCCGTTTGCTTGTCCCAATGTAGATACTATCGCGATCAGCACAATTTATTTTATATACAATGTTACATCTGTCGGGTTGGGGGAGCGGGTCCTTACCTAATTATATGATATGATTCAGCTTGTTATAGTTTGGGTTGATAGATGGAATGGAAAATTATCTGAGAGTTTCATTGATGGATGGAGAAAGGTTTTTCACGAACGGAAGGACTATTTTCAGTTGTTTGAGAACACGGCTATTCCCATCTCTATCCACTGTTGTGTGATGGTTGTTGATGAAGTGAATTCTTCTCTTGATGAATTTATTAGCAAAATGGGTATCCGTTACTTGACAAGAATGAGCAAATTATTTCAAGATTTTCAGAATGGAAGGAAGGATTCGAAAGTCTTATACATTTGTCAACTAAACTGCAGGTAATGGCTATTTTCTGTGACGTAGGGTTGTGCGAAAAAAAATTCACGTATCGTCCAGAGGCAGTGGGTTTTCTGTACCAATTGGTGATGCTAGTCTGATTTGGTCGTCTGATTATCATAAGGTCTAAAAAACTAATACTGTTATCTTCTCCCGTCTCAGAAAGGATTTGGAGAAACTTATGGTACTTGTTGAAAACGTCTAAGCGAGTAGTGAGATCTTCTTCAAGCATGACCAAAATACAATCGTTAACATATCTCTTATAAAGTAATATACTGCTATTTTTCATGATTTTAAAGCATTGAAATTCCAAAGCTTCCAGAACTATATCTGCGAAAAATGGGCTCATGCAACCCCTCATAGGAGATCCCACGACTTGCCTATGATATTTGCCATCAAACTGGATGAACGTTGAGTCGAGAAATATTTTCATCCCGGAAAGAAATTCACTTTCGCTAATATTTCTCCCGATGATTTGTTTCAGAAATTTCCTTTTTTTGCTCAAAGCTTCAAGAATGAGATGGTGAGGTGAATCAGTGAAAAAGCCGACAACATCGAACGAGACTAATCCGTAACCTTCTGGTATAATTAATTCATCAATCATAAGTTTCATTCCATAACTGTTTTTTATGCGGAAATCAGGCATTGGAATGTATTTGTCGAACATGAGAGATGAACATTCATCCAAACGATAAGTGGGGCTGTTGACAGCAGATACGATGACGCGGACAGAATTATTCTGTTTATGAATTCTTACTAAACCATAAGCACGTGGAATATTGGTCTGAGAGAGACTGAAATGTTTATGGTTGATATCATTTAAACATGGCTCATAGTCAAAGACACCCATATGTTTCCATTCTGTAATGAGTTGAGTGATGGAGTTTTTTAGCTTGTTCAAAGGAGATTCACCGACTTTTTTATGATATTCTTCATCACCTAAACACTGCTCTACTTTGGAGATGTATCCATCTTCAAGAATTGCAACTGTGGCGTTCCCCTCATCTGCTTCAGTAAATGGAATGAATCTCTGTTGGCTTGTGCTGTGCGTAATGATGTATATTATTTTAGCTTGAAAAGAGTTATGAGAAGTACAGTCAAAACGTCGCACGTAGATGCAATGAACGAGTAGCAGAAAAAATCGATAAGTCTTCATTCACGATTAAGTTTACATGATTTGTTACTTTTCCTAACGCGCCGAACTGGCGAATAGACGAAATTATTGTTTTGCGATGCTCCCCGATCTCTCCAGTAGTTTTAGAGTGGGTGGGCCAATATCGCTGCAGATCCGTTGCTGTGTCACTGAAGAAGTTGTTTGGTCGTCACCATGCTTCGGAGTCCTTTTGAACAACGGTGCGATAACCCACGTCGTCAATTGAGCATCTTGAATCAAAAACATTCAACGAGCGTGTAGGGAATGATACTGCTGAGATGAGATAAATTCACAAAAAAGTCTCTATGGATCGAGTTGATATCTGAGAAACTTGATGTCTTTCTTAGTTTATGATGACGTTGGAAATTTTTTCTTCATAAAAGCTCTGTTGTAATACAACCTTTGAGGATGTTATTCTATATAATGATGTAATCTGACCTACCTTTTGCTAAGAAGTCGGTCCGATAGAAAATCGAGCCACTGTTTGAGCTACTGTGTCGATGAGGTCTGTAATCAAATCATGACTAAATTGAAGTGCTGGTGCGTATTTTCAGATGCTCTACATTTGCTCTCTGCAATGAGTGTCTTCGTATCATAGTACGCTCTCGATAGTAATACAAATATCGTTGCGGTCTCGGTTGCGGCTCTTGGATTTCGAAGCAGGTGCTGCGCGTGACGAAGTGCGAGGACGAGGAGCGTTCGTGGAAAAATTTGAAATCTCGATATTGTCAAGGATAAAACACGAAAACCGCACACGCACGTAATGTTAATGAGACTCTCAGGTAGATTCATCCACATCAGTTTGACGAGTGCCGCATGCACTGCGCGTACTCGGACACGATTTCATCGGAAGTATTAGAAATTGAGATTCATCACGCTTCGTGGGGCTGTGCAATTACTCGGATATTCGCTCACCGTAGATTTGCTCCAAAGCACCTTTCACGAGAAGACGAAATTTGGTCCAAGCCCCTTCATGTTTCTGCTCCGACAGCTGAATTGCCACTTGTTGCCCCGGCGTTATCAAAATCAATAGCTCGCGCAACAGATCAAGTTATTGACTCAGAGTTCGTCTATCAGCTCTCTTTGATCTCCACGTGATAGACGGACGATGAACTGTGGAGCACTGATATACACCAGCACAACAGTGAAACAGATGTAGTCGCTTGTCTGCTGTGCACCTGCAGGGATGTGCGTCGGTTCGAGGCTCAAAGGAACCTACCGCTCCACACCCTTGGGATAGCTCGTGCAGGTATCTTGACTCCAAAAGTCAAGAGTGAAGATGACGAGATGCGAGAGACATGCACGTGATACCCGCGTGGAACGAAGCATCGCTTGTCTCTTATATTGAAGGCCCACAGTCCTTCAGGCGACCCGGAGTTCGAAGATTTGAAATTACTGAGAGCGCGTGGTGGCGTGACACTCGCCGCACGGTGATTTCCGGAACCACGCCTCTTCATATTTTCTAAAGAACCTCTGTAAGCTGCTGATACTCGTGCTTAATGGGCCGAATACCTCAGATACACTACTGCATCAGTATACTCACTAAGGTACGTACGGCATTTCATTCAATCCGTACGAGCCTCAGCATCTAGACGTCGAATTTTTGTATCGACTGTTCATAGAGACATGAGAATCTATGCTTACTTACGAGGAAAGGATTTGCTCTCCGGGAGCCCAATCTTGCTGGAAATTTTTTCATATATTCTTTGAACCAAATGAAGATGAGCGTATTTTTTCGTTGAGTCCAATCGGCGTCCGCTTCAAAGATACAGTGAAAAACACTAACATAGCCTATATAAGCCCATGTTAAAAAGTTGTGTATTGAAGTATACTTCCAATGCTAAGGTTCCTGTCTGTATCTTTGGAAAGGAGGCCTATTGAACTAAACAACAGAATACGGTTTTTTTTGCAAGATTGAGCTCCCAGAGGTCAAACCCCTTCTTGTCAGTCGAAGCAAATGAGGCGTTCTAGACAGTTAGAACGTTTTTCATCTTGCGAGGTTAAGAGCTTGTCTGAGATTTGGAGATAACTACCAATATGAATTTGGATATTCTCGAGATGAGGTGACAGTACCCAATTTTATGATAGTACGCGGATTTTGCTACAACCTTGCCCTCCTCGATATTCTTCAACGTAATCTAACTCGTGGTAGTCAAATTCTAGCGTACTGTGACCGAATAATATGAAGTGGAGAAAAAGAACGAATTTCGTGATACCTTGATTGATCGGGCTTTCTCATTATCGAATCCAATTTTAGCCGATGAATGTTATTGAACGCAAGAGGCTTATGATACGAGCTGGAAAATACAACCACGTGAGTTTGATTTAAACCAATGAATGAATTTGAATGAATTCAAATGACTCGATTGCGGGATACTTTTCAAAATTTCACTAGTGAATTGATTCCATTTGTCTTCCTTGCCATGGGAGAGATTGAAACTGACCCGAACCTCTATGCCACCAATGCAAGAAACGACAATATTGAATTGCCCAATCCCTGCACGTGAAATAGCTATCTATGACTGATCTCTCCGCCGTCATACTGACGAGCCCAGCGGAGAGATCGGGGCGAAATAGTATGAGTATCTTTTTCTAATCCATTCACTGGTATCTTTTTCCTATATTTTTCTCTAATCTATATCCTCTTTGGATCATTCAAGGGGCTGAGACTTCTGTCGATCCTCCAATATGTCACGTGCAGAAATTGGGCAATCCGATATTGTCGTTCCTTGCATTGTTAGGCATGGAGGTTCGGGTCAGTTTCAATCTCTCACATGGCTGGAAAGACCAATAGAATCAATTCACTAGTAGAATTTTAAATTATTGAAAACAAAGTTTTCATTATTCCACGAAAAACTTGATAAAACATGAAGACCATGAGACTAAGACCTGCAACAGATCATGTCCGAGGCATGAGTGAGTATTCTTCAAATAAGATGAGGTACTTCAGAAATTTCGGAATCGCCAAAATCATTAAAAGAGTATTAGAATGAAAATCTTTTTCTAAAAAACCCGAGGCAAGTATCGGTTCCACAGAAAATTACTATTCCATCATTGGGTAGATGAGGGAGAATGAATTTGATTTTCCTCCACCTACTCAGTTTGCTTATCAATAATAATACCCTGAGTAGGAAAAGCCTTTGCAAAAATGCGCTGAGCGCGACTATCTCCATTCCTCCCTCGTCTCACTCTCGCTAGCGTCGCATGTACAAGACCCGCGCCCCTAAACCTCTCATGCGACGGCATGTCAGACACTGTAGTCCACTGCGCGCAGCGTGAAAATTCCCTAGCAAGCGGCTAACAACGGTCCGTACGCGGTCGCATGGGGAGCACATGGGAGGCGTATGTACTGGGTATCCGAATGCGCTCTTGCTGCCCGGCTCTGGTGCGGTGCCATTAGCATGTACATGCGGACCACTGTTTTCCGCATGCGCCCATATGCGAGACTTGAGGTGGCTACATTGTCGGCACTCACAGTTGTGGACATGTGGTCGCAAGCGGAAAACGGTGGCATGTAGTGTAATCGGTCTCGATAGCATGGAACGCCCCTCGGGCAGTTCAGCTTTAATTCTACAGATAATTCAACAGTGTAGTCTATACCTCATATTCGTCAACCCTTGGCTCCACTTCGGCGGCAATCCATATAAGGTCTCAAATTTCGTACTTCCCACCCTAATTGTGTGTTATTTGCTCTCCCATTCTATGGAGGGTGACTTTTTCCTCTCGCAAATCATATCGATATATTGATATGTCGACCATGATCCATTCCCTTATCTTCACCTGAGCTGTATTGATGATTTCATGAATCACATCCTTCTTGCAGGTTTATCAATTCATCCCCAAGAGTTTGAGAAAGACGACGATAGCAATTTCCACATCGACTTCGTAGTTGCGGCGTCCAATTTGCGAGCTGCCAATTATAAGATTCAGCCGGCAGATCGTCATAAGAGCAAACTTATTGCTGGTAAAATCATTCCAGCTATAGCAACAACTACAAGTGTCGTCGCTGGTTTGATATGTCTAGAATTGATCAAATTATCACATGGTTTCAAAAATTTATCTTTGTTCAAGAATGGGTTTGTCAATCTAGCATTACCATTCTTTGGTTTCTCTGAACCCATTGCAGCTCCGAGATTGAAATATTACGATACCGAATGGACCTTGTGGGACAGATTTGAAGTTCAGGGAGAAATGACACTCAAAGAATTCTTAGGATATTTCAAAACGAAGCATAATCTGGAAGTTACAATGTTATCGCAAGGAGTTTGTATGCTCTATTCATTTTTTATGGCCCAACAGAAATGTCAGGAACGGATGAATCTACTAATGTCTGAAGTTGTTAGGAAAGTTTCTAAGAAGAAACTCGAACCACATGTACGAGCTCTTGTATTCGAATTGTGCTGTAATGACGCAGACGGAAACGACGTTGAAGTCCCATACGTTAGATATACTTTACCATAATCCTTACATATCTCGAATATGATTTTAGAGACTATTGACCCTACAAAGCTTCCGGCACAAATAAAGTATGTTGCCCAGTTGCTCAGATTTGATTGCAGTCCACTAATATCAACCTTTTGGAGATCTGCCTTCTTCTTTCCCCACCAGCTATTCCGAGACTTTCTCGTGGAAGTGGAATCCGACAGAAATGTTCGCAATACTTCCAGCTCAAAATGAATTTCAGAAACCGACAGAACTTAGGGGAAGCATTGGATGATGCTCTGCAAAATACCGATTCCATCCGGCCCCATGACAGGTGTTATGTTGAGTTGATCCAAATGAGATGTATCACTCACGGATTCGGCGTAGTTTTCACTGCGGAGATTTCTTCTATCGCTGGTTCTGAAGCTGGAGTCTCACCTCTTGGGTCAGAAAATGAGGGAGAAACAAGTATCTCATAATTCACGCCAAGTCTCAGAAATTCTCACTTTTCTGAGTAATATGGCAGTTTTTCCGAGAATTAGTTTTTCTCTTTACGATTTTATACACAAATCTCGTCCATTCCTCGAAAATACGAGAGTACACACTGTGAGGTATAGACATGGTTCTCCCAGGAATACGGCCAGAACATTTATCTCGAGTGATGTGAGGTCTGTGAGATAGTAGATCAGTTATTCTGGGAAAATCTCTCCTTTCTACAACATGTGATGAATTTTAAGCGGATATACGGCGGCCTCCACTTTGGAAAACTCAAGAATCCCGGGGGACTCAAGAGATGCAATTGAGTTCTCGAACAGTCTAAAAACCCAGGGGATGAGATAGTACTGCGAGCAACCCCCGAAAAGACCTACTCGGTTTGAGAAAGAGGCTACACTCGGTACTCTCGGCCAGTTTTGGGCTCAAATGATAGCTGGCACATCCAATAATCCATATCAACAAAAATTATTGTTCAAAAATTGGGGCGTGATATGAATAAACAATGAAAAAACATGCTTCTTTGAGCTATTTTTTCGATTTTTCCGTTTTAACTCGAAAATATTAGTTGTTCGAGAAAACATGCCGAATAACGTTTTCTAGAGCTTCAAAAGATCTACAAGAGAGTTTCCAAGGTGCTTATTTGGAAAATGCGTGAATTACGAGGTACAGTTCGAATACGGCACAACTTTTGGATATCTTCTCGATATTTTTGTTATAACTCGAAAAATATTGGTGTTTCGAGGAAACATGCCGAATAAACTTCCATCGGGCGGGCTCGGAATGTGCCTAATACCGCCATGGCGTAGGCATACGGGAAGTTGCATATTGCAAATGATTACCGACTGAGGTGACGTTATGAAAAATAATGCCCCGCGAGGCCTTAGCAACGTTGCGCAATGAAGAATATCGTAACGTTGCTTTGGGAGATTCCTCGCCCTTGTGATAAAAAGTGTGGTATGCAACGTGTGGGGTTACGTTGCCACATCCGGCATTCAGGCTCTGCATGGCACTCTCGTGCGCGATCGGCAATTATTCCTCACTCGTTACACAATGTTCTATTTTATAGATCTTGGGAAAATCTTTTTTTTTCTTTTTTTTTTGTTTAAGGTGGTCAATAGGGGTAATCTGCTCGCAGACGTTGTGACGGATTGCGCCTGTGGGTTCACACAGAGCACGGCACTGCCTAAACCTCTCCTTTAACATCCACCATGTCATAATCATTCCACCCTGGAACCACCTGCGCATTACTTCGGGGTGGGAGGAGCGTCACGCGCTACAGTAGCGTGTCTCTCTGAATCTCCAGCTCTTCTTTCTTCTCTCTGGGTCGTCCGTCGTTGATCACTCTTCAGGTCGTTGGTGTTTGCTATGCAGCGCCTCTTGTCTGTCGCAGCAAAGCCCGTTCGCGCTCTTTTTTTCGGGTGATCGCCGTCTTGATAGAGTCGGCGATCTTAGCCCACGTCTCTTTACTGCGAAGCATGGTTGGCAGGAGGTTCTCAGGTGTCGGCTGAGTCCCGATCCACGAGCTCCGCTCTCTCTGTCCTTGTCTCCTCGCACTGGAAGAGTGCGTGCTCCGTGCCGTCCCGGTCGGCCCCATACATCTGGCAGACCGGACTTCTGGAACCGCTCCAGGTACTCCCCGAAGCAGCCATGCCCGCTCATCGCCTGCGTCAGCCAGTAGTCCAACTCTCCATGGGACCGATCGATCCACCTGGCTATGTTGCTCGTCCAGCGACCCTTGGTTGACCTGCTCCACTCTTTCTGTTATTCCTCCACTGTCTCCGCCCCTTCAACATCGTGGATGAAGGCCTTCCGGGTCGGGTTCAGCTCCACATCGTCGCTCTTGAGAGCCTCTTGCCTTGCCCATATTCGCCCTCTTTCAGCGACTAGCAGGCGAATCGGTGGAGTACCTGCCGATACGCACGCTGCATCATAGGAAACGGTGCAATGGGCGCTGATCGTCCGGAGCGCGAGACGCCGCTGGACTGGGACTAGTTTCCCATCGATTGTGGCATCGCTGGCTATTTGGCCCCAGATGGCCGCACCGTAGAGCATGATGAGGTAGCTCACGGTGCTGAGTAGAGCTCTCCTGTTTGGCTTGGTCCCTCCGATGTTCGGCATGAGCCATTGAAGAGCACTGCCCACCCTGTCTGCTTCCAGCGCAGCCTCTCTCAGCTGGGCCTTGTAGCTCCACTCATCTTCGAATCATACCCCTAGGTATTTGAGTTCCCTCTTCAGAGGTATCTCGTGCCCGTTGATGGTGAACACGGGCATCTGGAAGCTTCTCCTCTTTGTGACCAACATCCCTTCATATTTTGTTTGGCCTATTCTCTACCACAAAAGCAAAAGAAATTTTCATAATTGAGAAAGGACATTCTAAGATCTTGTGTCTTCACATTGTCCTGTTTCATCAAGAATATTTGCGAGAAACTTCGTTTTTTGACCTTCAAATCAAGCGGCAAATGGGCAGGGTCTTGAAAATGACATCTATGCCACCACAGTTTCATTCTCAACTATGTTACCAGATAGCATGTAAGATTTCAGCTGAATTGGACAAAACAGCTTGCGTCGATTCAAGATTCATATGCGAAGTACATACATCGCAGAAAAAAGGCTTGAAGGTTATCGAATACGATATCAGAAGATTGGTCAGCATTGACACCCAAAGAAGGGTAATCAAGGTAACAAATACATGATCATACTCATGAAGTCACAGAGTACAAACTTGAAATCAGACTTGAGAGAGTTTAAGCCGAACATGGTGAATCTGAAAATGCTAATGGGAGATCACATTAATACATGGAAATTGATTGATGCCAATCGTTCACCCTTTTTGTAGACATCGTTCTTCGCTCAATATCGTCGTATGGTCCTTGGATTTAGAACACGAATGATGATGCTGTTGTCAGAAGTTACCAATATGTGCTAATAAAATGGGATTATTGGCAAAATCCATCAAAATTCGAGAAGTTGCGCCGCTAATTTGAATAATAGTTTCTGGATTTTGGAAACTTGAGGTCTTTGAATCAACTATCCCAGTAACATAAAATCAACTGACTCTTCCATATGTAGACAGGTGAATTTAGCCACCAACTAACGGAACCGAGTGGAACACGCATTTTCAGTGACTAATATTTTCATCTTTGACGGGCGGTGTGATACGATTGTAGATTTTTTGTACGAATTTTTCGGCACTTTCGGTTATCATTTGGGATATTCAAACTCCGTGGATATTCAGGAAATCGCCTCAGATTCAACTACAAACTCTCCCTAGAGCCATAAATTGACTCAAGACAAAGTTCCATGATCTACCGATTTGTGAAACATCAAATATGAAGAGATTTCAAACCATCATATTTCCTTCCAGAACCTGAAGAATATTGAAATGCAGAAGATCATATCTCTACAGGTTCAAGCAAAGAATGAGAACGCTTCGAGAAGAATGATGGAACAATGATTCTCCATTACATCATCTGAAAGTCTTGTGTTGCTTACATGGATCAGTTTCAAGTAACGCGTCAATCGAATATAATGCCTCGACGCTCGGAGTAAGATAAAACTCGGGAATGGAAACAATTGCTATTTCAAGGGATTCTAATTTTTCCTCAATCAACAATCATCAGAGACACACTCTTTCCCACTATATTCTCTGCATGAGAATTTTCAATGCCGGGATGTAAAATCTGTGGCTAATATAGAATCTCCGGAATTTTCTATGTCTACGATAACTAAAGACAATTTTGTGACTACTGTTACGTCTTCACTTCTAGGGATATTGTAGATCTCGGAAGTGGATTATTCGATTGGATTCGGATGTAATGAATGAGTTCATCTCGACTGGTCCATGCGTGAAAGAATAAGTTTATGCTTGAATTTATTTGGTTCGCCGACGTGAGTGAGGAGAAAGGTGAACGAGCTGCACACTCTGTCATAGAATAACTAAAAAGCGTATGTTGTAAATGCGAAAAGATTCAAGGACTCTCGAAGATAAGTTAAGCGAAAAGCGCTTGGACGGAAAGATGCTAGCGCGAAGCCTTGTCGTGTTGCTCTGACGAACAGCACTGCTCCAGCATTCGGCGTCCTCTTGGGCCTTGGTCCCTCCCTCCGTTGAGCCCAATAGGGGCTTGCTCAATGCGGAGGCTTTGGTGATGTTTTGTTCGATTCACACTTTTTTATCCAATAATCTGGACAAAAATCGACCCTCCACATCCTCGGCGGCTACCCCCGACCCTTGACCTGGTCACAAGTAATAGATGTCATCACCGAGTGGGCTTTATTAGTATTTTCATGATGGCACAAGTCGCTCAAGACGAGCCCCTACTACCCAGTCTGCGTGATGGCCCTCTGATTCTGCTCAAATTTGGCTTATAACTATATTTTGACCACAAAAACTCGCTTTTATCTTAATTCTCGCAGGTACATCGTGTAGAGCTGAAGGAGACGAAGAGAATCCATTTTGAATCATGCCGATAGCTCAAATACTCGCGCGGTGACGACTTTTGCCAAAAATTACTATTTTCATCCCAATGTGCGTCGTGTGTCACGCGCTGCCGGAGCGTATGCAGCCTGCTGCTTCCCTGGAGTATTTGGATGTTATTAAGGCTTTGTCTTACGACTTTTCAACACTCATTCAATGCTTATAACAACCATTTGTGTTCGAAAATCCTTTGTTCATCTCATTTTCGACTTAGCTTTTTCTTTACTCAGGTTACGTTAAGCTGAGTCGGTGTACGGGAAGCAGGCAGTTTCCTCCGAAAAACTCACAGTATGCATATTGTTCTTCAATAATTGTCAACTCCGATTGCTATTGTTGACGAAAAATCCGATATGTGCCGGTCTGGTATCAATTATCTCCAAGTTAGTTGAATAGACCTTATTCACAACCTGACACCTGTCCGTCAATTTCTGGGGGAGATTATTTGGTCAAGAACTGTTCTTCCGTCTCATTCCTGATCTATTTCCCGTTTTAGTGTTAGATAATTCCAACTCCTCTTTCGGAAGATGGCGAATTTGCTTATTCATGCATGAGTTGTTCTGATCACCAGTTTTTTCCCTCGTCCCCTTGCTCCCCTCCTTGTAGAATACCTCAGAGTCCAGACGGATGGGAAACTTTTCCAGCTTCAGTTCACCGCCAGAAACTGGCAAACAGGCGTCAAGTTGTGAATAAGGTCTGCACAACTAACTTGGAGATAGTGATACCCGACCGGCACATATGGGAGTTGACAAGTATTCGGAAGCAATATGCAAACTGTATGTTTTCGGAAAGAAACTGCGTGCGTCTCGTACACCGACTCAGCTTAACCCAACCTCAGTAGTGAAAAAGCTAAGAGTCAAAAATGAGATGAACAAAGGATTTTCGAACACTAATGGTTGTTATAAACATTTGATGAGTCTTAAAAAATCTTAGAACAAAGCCTAGATGACACCAGAATATCCTAGGGAAGTAGCAGGCTGCATGCGCTTCGGCAGCGCGTGACACACAACGGCGCACTACGGGAAATTCCGGTAAATTTTTTCGACATTTGCTATTATCATCTCAGAGGCGGGTTGATCTTTTTCGATGATTCAAAATGGATTTTGAAGCTTGAGTCCTCTGCAGTTGGGGAAAAATACTCTGGACACGCTATCAACATCATTGCAATAAACAAATCGACTGGTAAACAACCAAGTGTAGCCAAGTGTATTGCAATCATATTGATAGCGTATTCAGAGTATTTTTCCCCAACCGCAGAGGATTTAAGCTTCAATATCCATTTTGAATAAGATCAATCCGGCTCTGAGATAATAGCAAATGGCGAAAAGTTTACCGGAATTTCCCGTAGTGCGGCGCGGTGCCCGGGCGCCTCACGCCACGCTCCCTTCCTCGTTTAATTCCTCGCGAAAATCAAAAATACTCATCCTTTTTATACGATTTATCGATGTAAAATTTCCTGATCTTTCGATCTTAGCTATCAAAAATGATGAAAAGAATGTTATTTTGAGATATAACGCTTTCAATATTTGATCGTTAATTTTCGAGGTTGAGTTGTCCAAATTCCGCAAAATAGACCTCGCCATCGGAAAGCTAAGGAAAAAAAAAACGTCGATTATATCTCTGTTGTTATTTATTTGCTACGGCTATGAAGCTTCCACGGATCGCTCAAAAGTAGGTGTTTTGACGATCAAAAACGGCGCCACAGTGGGCGATTTCAGAATTTTTTTTTCCAAAACTCTATTTCTCCTGATCGAGTGACCCGATCGCGATGATTCATAACGGATTCTGAAGCTTAGAATATGTAGAATTGATGAAAAATCTGAAACATTTGATATCTCTGTTTTGTGATTGAAAAATTGGCAACAGTGTAACTGTTTTCGGCACTAAATGCGTAATCAAGCCTTGGATTTTCTGGAAGTATTAGAAAGCTTCCCAAAACATGTTTTCATAGGTTTTCAAGGGTGCTGAATCCGAATTCGTAACTATACTTGCGAAGAAAATTATTCAAATAATTTCCTAGATAATTATCATGCAAAATTCAATGTTGGAGTTAGGTGATTTGTAGGAAATCCCTCTGCTTAAGATTTTTGGTTACGCTCTGACATAATAATAACTTCATTGTTCTTTTGAACTAACATTCAACAGCCCCCGCATGAAAAAATACAAAATATCTCATTATCACTCGCCACTCGGAAGAATACACTATTTCCAGCCCAATTCCCAGCTGATCGTTCCAAATCATTCGAATGCACCGTTCGAACTTCAATTCAAGTTCCCTCCAAGAGTCTGCAGTTCATATATGAATTCCAAACACTATAACTTACAAGGGGAGACCACACCCTTCGGGTCACCAAATCTGGCCAAAATTTTTTTACAGACTCGTACCACCTAGTATATGAAGAATCCCAAGTATTGCTGACAAATGGGCACTCTGGACAGAGATACAGCCATAGACATTAGCATTGCCCATATAGGCCTGTATTAAAAAGCCGTATATACAGGGTGTTTCAAAAGTACCTGTGGAGCCGGAAGTGGGTTGTAGTTTGAAAAATTCTAGAAATTTTGGCGTTGGAAAAAATTTTTTTAATTATCCAATTTCGAGTTATAGCAATTTGAAAATTGTAGGAAATTAGGCTGTTTCGGCGTAACGATTGTATCGTTTTCGCGGATCGATTGTATCGTTTGGTCGGATCGCGCCGATCGTTTGGGTAGATCGCCCCGATCGGTGG